>JABFAK010000522.1:0-54310 GCA_013266265.1 Fusarium sp. NRRL 66182
CGGTCATATGGATGACACATTAGTTGGCTCCTGTAGAGACGGACTAGTTGGTATAGGAGATCAATACAGCATGCAGAATTGTGCATGTATGTCGACTTCTGTGTAAGCCCAACATGTGTAGATGCCCACATCAAGTAAGCACCGCTTCTTATCCTACATGATTCGTTACGTAGATTGCCATACCTGTTCTAAACTCGATGGCAAGGCATCTTCAACCCCGCTCGCTCGCTCCTCGCAAGTCCATAATCTCATCACGTTAGCAACCTTCAACAACCTTTTCCCAAACCCTCTCCTAAGCCTTCAACATGGGTTGTTTACTACCCATCCGTTGTCTATTTTCACGCAGATGGCATCGTGGCCATGATAGCGCGTCTGTCGGTAAAGAACCCCGTGTAACTTTTGCTTTCTTCAACTTGCCGATTGAGATCAGGATTGAAATCTACACTCTACTACTTGTCGACGATAAGACAATAGAGATCAGTCCCTTTCTATTCGAATCGGCTTCCGAGGAGGAAATGGCACGACACTCGCGTATGTGTTACTCTATAATGCTCCCTGTGCGACTGCTCCCTGTGCGACTCATGAGATGGCCACCCTTGTTTCCAAACGTCTTGCTGCTCAAGCATGTGTTTGCCCGTTTCCCCAACTACAAATACAGCGGCTATAATTACACCACGCAGCAAGACGAGATCACTCTGGAAGAACACGGCAAGGGTTTAGATACTCTGAACCTGGTATACAAAGCTTGTCCGAACGTGGTGACGATGGAGATGTCAAGGCCGAGATCCGCGTATGTGCAGGACCGTCTTGCGCTTACTTGTGATGATCTAAGCCCAACCGCTACGAGCCTCCGAACTTTGCCTTTGCTACAGAAAGTCACCATCTTTTGCTGTCACCCGAGTCACCCGAGCGACGAGGCTAATTGCGACAAGATGTGCAACTTTGTATGGAATCCCAGATGATTGGTGTAACTAACCAAGCCACGTATCATTATCAGAGGACATTGCTTCTGCAAAAAGACGTTGGTTTTTTTCTTGCCTTGCTGCATATCTCTCAACCATTTGTATCTGAATATTTATATACTTGCAATCAAGTTTCATAGCTTTGGTACTAATACAAGGCAACAAGCCTCCTCCTCATGCAAGGCCTTGTTTTCTGCAGTTGTTTAAACCTACTCTCCTCCCATGTGATCTATTACAAGGTTCGAGCTGGAGTCATGAGACCAGGGTACTATCAAGCTCCAAACGGCCCAGTTTCAGATCTTGCTCGGAAGTCTAAACTCACCACCTCAGAGCGACCCGAGCTTATACACGCGGCTAGCCATGGTTCGAAATCAGATCGCGATGCAGGGCATTGCCACAATGAGCCGTCCCCTCTGAACAGATGAACTGTCAAGTTGCTAAAGAAGAATGGATATGATGATATAGTATATAGATTTGGCGTAGAGAACACTTCTTGGCAAGGTTAGAGACCTCAAGGAGTAGATCTTGTAACGTCTTTTTATTGGACAGTGTATTCCATCATCTATGAGATTATTGTTTTACTTGAACCTTTATCAACTTCACTCGTGACCCCTTTGTTGATCTCTATAACTCTGCATCATGTAGCCATCTCAGAGTTAAACTCAAGCGGACAAAGCAAACATGGCGACTCACCCAGGCAACAGGTATATTTCTCACTACGAATATCTTGCCATCTTTGCCTTTCCCCAGCAAAACGCATACTTGGATATTTGGCCGAGGCTTACTGTTGTTATTAGACGTCAATAATATGATGAGCATACGAGGGGAGATACCGAGAATCAAATTATGCTCTAGTCTAGATTGTACCTAAAAATATGTCCAGGTGTGTTGTAGGGAAGCCCCCTCGAGGCCTCAACACCAGGCCGATACATGATTGACTAATACCTTGCCTTGTCATGGCCTTCAACTTGCAGCCCACGCAGGCTACGTACATGGGGTAGACTGGATGGCTTGCCCGAAAACCTACCTCCTGTCTGAGGAATATCTTGTCCAGTAATAACAAATAAAACCCCATTTTGCTTACCTCTGTGTGAGTATTACATACTTGGATGCACCTGTACAGTTACTTTTACTTATCTTGGGACTATGCAAGGCATAAAGCCAAAAGCAAAGCTTCTTCTTCCAAGTTGATTAGCTTTTTACTTGCCTCGAAAGACATATAAAATGGCTCCTTTACATTCTCTCTCATCTCACAACTCGCCTCACATCCGAGCCAAGCCTGAAACCATACAAGTAAGAATACATTCCAACTCGTATCTACAGACACTCTCTTACCCTTGTCTACAGCCCACCACCATCACAGGAGCAACAGCATCCACCTCAAGCTCAAGATGTCTTGCCCCAGCGAGACATGTGACCACGCCGAGGCCAACTCCGAGGCGGCAATCGAGGCCTTGGAACTCGAGAACCAGAGGCTGAGGCTCGAGAATCAAAGCTTGAGGCACGAGATGATTGGGCTGAGGATCAATACACTCGAGAACAAGTTGGAAGCCGCAGAGGCTAAAAAGGCAAATCTAGCTCTCGATGTAGAGATAGACCTCCTCAAGCGCAAAATGGAGGAAAATCGGTCTCTTGCTTTCAAGGCATACCAGGCTACCAAGGATGCCATAGAGCTCGGCCGACAACGCAGGGCCAACAAGGAGGAGAAGGCACCGATTCCTTTGATACCCGCTCGGGTGTTCAACCTCGTTGTCCGGTTGAAGAATCGATTATGATTAACTGGTCATCTTCCTGCTCGGTCATCAAAGCTTGGAGATTTTGGGATTGGCAAGGTTAGTGTCAGATCATGGTCTCTCTGAATAGCATGCTAACAGGGGGTTTCTTTTGGTCTGTTTTATTGACGAGTATACCTTTTAAACAAAAGAGGTTAAACTTGGAGTCAGTCAGGTGTTTTTGGGTTGAGAACAGCAATGGGGCTTTCTTTTATTAGTGTTGAGAAACTTGCTTCTCAGGAAGAAGAGGTTGAACTTGCTAATCGTCCGAGGACACACAAGCAGCCAGACATGCATGACCCAGAGACATGCCTCAAATCATCGTGGCATCCTCATCACCATCCACTTCTTCCCATGTCCCAACAGCAGCGTTGGTGTTGTTCAAATCTCCGAGAGGGGCTCGAGCGTCGAGATGATTCTTGATCCAGAGAAACCTGTTCCTGGTGCGACCGTTGGGCAGAAACACACGAGGCATGCCCGCAAAGAGTCCCCTTCCAGCAAGAGGTCCAGCGTGAAAGAGTCCTCCAGTAGCGCGGCGACAGGCAGGGGTTGACAGCAACATGTCGCGGGCGAGGTCGAGGTTGAGTTAGGGCTCTTTGACCTGCACAGGCTCGATCTTGAAGTTGGCAGCCTATAAGTATCAGTCCACGAGTCCATGAGCAACAGTATCTCACATTATCTACCTCTATCTCTGCGAGTTTGGCATGTCGCTCCACGTGTCTCTTGAGAGCGCCCCTTCGACCGGTGATATTGGCCTTGCACACGAGGCATTTCTTGGCATGTAGCGGGACTCGCTTCGCAGACTTGCAAGAGTAATCGATGTTTGCAGTGAGCAAAGGTTCCTGGTGGGATACAGGGACGTCGTTTTGCGCAGGAGGTGAGAGAAGCGGCTTGCGCTTGATCTTGATCTTGATGATACGCGCCATGATGGGGGAGGTAGTATGCGATGCTTGTGCTGATCAGGTGAGGAGAGATTCGAGAGAGAATGAATCAGTAAAATCAGTAGAGGAACGGTTTCGCACAATGGGAGGGAGATTTGCCTTGGAGTGCCAGTTGCTGCCAGGTGTCTAGCGATATAGCTGCCAACGCCGGCTTGCACTCCGGGAGCGCGTTATTTTCACAAAAGTTCGAGCAGATCAGCCGGTTCTATATTAGTTCTGTGATTGTGTTGATCCTTGAAAAATCCGAGCTGTCTTGGAAACTCATTGCAAGAGTTGAAAAGTGATAAAGCGGGATAGTTCACCTCAAGTTGGCGGGTGATTTCTGCAGACATGACAACTATCAAACACCCTAATTCCAACAGAAGGTTCTATAAAGCAACAGAGATTCCTCAGGTTCAGCTGATCACAAGTCTGTGAATCATTCTTCTCTTTACATCCTCCCTCCACCTTTCTTCCTTCTCACCTCCCTCACCCACCATCCACCGACTCGAAGCAACGACGCACACTTTCACTTATTTTTGCTTTGACTTGCTTTTATCCCTCGCCTTTCTCTAGGGTTATCTCTTGTCTCTTATCTGCATCACGTTCTGCACAAAACGCGACAACCATGGCTTCCAACGACAGCGATGCTGTCTCTGCAACCTCAGGCCCTGTCCTTGCGTTTCGGCCACATGATGGATCGTACTACTGTATTCAAGTATTTGGCCTGCACTCAGCCATTTCTCCTTCGCTTGTCTAACTTGATACAGATGAGACAAATGAAGGGCAGCGCTCACCCAGAACCCGGGAGAGTCGAATGCCTACCTTCATTTTTCCCACTGCGAAACAGATTTGAGCATGAAGGAACAGTCGTTTATAGCTTCGTCCTTGGGTTTCAAATCATCGAGAAGAACATGTGTGCGTTCCTAGCCCAGGCTCTGGTCGAAGTCCTGGTCAAAACGTGGGATCAAGACACTCTTCTCGGGAGCTGGGGCTCAAAGACGCCCGCGCTCCATCCCTTTTACGCAAAGCTACGAGGACACGACGGTAGTGAAAAGTCCTTGCACTACCCCTACTGGTTTTACCTCGCCGCCTGGTGGGGGCCAGGCCATCCTGCGTTGGAGTCAATCCGCAGGGACATGTCTGAGCTCTGGGGTGTTGAGTTCCCAGAGGACGCCATCGTGTATCCCGCCGACGTCGGAGTCAAGAGCCAGAAGAGGCTCTTCGCTGGGATTCCTCATGACCACAAGAGCCAAGCGCGACAGGACCGGGTTCAAGAGCTCAAGAGAACGATCGAGAACACACCGGTCGAGGGACTGGCGGATGTCATCTCCGCACAGCTTCCCGTCATTCTGAACAAACCCAGGAGAGACTCGAGCGCGAATGGATTTGAAAGCGTAAAGGAGGAACTTGAGAGCATAGGCACAAACCTCGCCATCGCCAGAGACAAGGTAGACGGCCTCCAAAACAACATGGCCAACTTTCAAGCCGACGTCAACGACCTCCGTGCGAGACAGGAAACCCATGACAGCGCTTTAGATGCACTGGGCAAGGACAAGGACGCGACTGATCGCAACCTGGATAATCTCAAGACGGAGCTGGACACTCTCAAGGCCGAGAACAGAGCGTCAAACGAAAAGTCAGAGCATATGGAAACACGGGTCAAGGACTTGGAAGACAAACTTGTCAAGGCGAATAAACGTGCCGAAAAGGCCGTTGAGACGTGCGCTCTGGTCTTGAGTCTTCTCGAGACGCCTGGAGCAGACAAACGCAAGCGTGGATGTCAGGCCTAGAGCTGGTGACCTTTGGACGTAATGGATGTTTTTTGGCAATCGACTTGGTTCAATCTCTGAGCTACACTGAATGGACAAGTTGCCTCGATGGGGGACTAGACTAGCATATCAGACAAATGATTCAGTTTCTAGACTATAGATTCAGTGAATAAGCGAGGGTGGTTGATGGTGTGTATACCCGCATGATTTCACAGCACTTTAGCATTTTACAACTTCAAATTGGAGACATCATCAATATATATTCATAGCTCATGACCCAATCTAGATCGAGGCCTGGTATATCCCAAAATCCATGTGCACCAATCTTCTCTGGTCCGATCCAACACGCTCTGAAGAGATATATATAGTTTGGCATCCAAGTGCCTACCAAATGAAAGAAGAAGAAAAAAGGAATGCCATGATATCCAATACAAAACACATCCAGTACAAGACCAACAAGTCTATCAAGCTGTGGCCTGCTTATCATCAATGACCAACAATCCAGCATCGATACCCGCCCTGGCGAAGCGGTCACCAAGAACACCAACAGTGCGCTGGAAATCACGCTCAACGCCAAAGTCTTCAACAAGGAGGTTATCGAACAGGGAGTGAGCACGGCCAAGAACAATCAAGTCTCCGACGCTGAGTCGAGACTTGCCGACGAGTTCACGCGCGTGGGCGACAGCGAGGTCGGGGAGGTTGCGGATGGAATCAACAGGGATCTCGACAAAGGTGACGCGACCTTCGAGTTTTCCGGACGCATTCTTCTTTGCGGTGTTGAGAAGGTCGAGATCACTAGCAGAAGGGACGCCGAACGCGTTCTTGGCGAGGGCATTGCTGCTTCCGGGGCTGCTATTGTGAGGCTCGATCTCAGGGTCGTCCTCGCTGAAGAGGAGGTGAATGACATGAATGGACACGTGAGGGTTATGTGCGAGCTGAAGAGCAAAGAGGAGAGCAGCACGGTCATCCTTGCCGCCAATAAAAGGTACAAAGATGGTCTGGCGCTGGTCGATAGGTCTCTGAACGACGGCTGAGTCTTGCGCGCTGTGGACCGAGAGACCAGTGTAGGGGCTTCGGGTAAGAGTAGGTCTCTTGGACAGGGCGTTGCCGTCTGGGTTGCGGTTGATGAAGATACCGGTGGTGCAAGTAGATCGTTGAATGGCGCCTTGGACGTATTCGATATAAGTCCTGCTGAAGAAGCGATCGTTGGGGTTGCCACTTTCGGTCAGGCCGGCATTCGAGCTCTCCTCGGCAATTCCTCCATAAGTACTCCAGGGGATGAGCATAAAGTCCGACTTGGCTTCCTCGGCATACTTGACGATGGTCTCTGCATAGGCTGAAGTAGGAATGATGGAGACTTGTCCAGCGACAGCGACACCATTCAGGCGGGAGAATGTCTGGAAAGCAGAGAAAACGGCGTCGCGAGAAGCAAAGTCGTCCAGTTCAGCAGACTGCATGACGGACGAGGTACGATCGGTCAGCTCCATAAGCCGAACACCACGAACCTCGAGCGCGCGGCGCTGAATGAGGGCCTTTTCATCGGTCGAGGTGGATGCTGGGCCATCATTATCCGTGTCGGAGGGGTTTGAGCTGGGGTTCTTTCGTGAACCGCCAAGGAGAGAAACCAGATTGAAGAGTCCAGGAAGGGCATCGAGTCGGAGGTGGAGGATGAGACGGTGAGTTTGGGACTTGTCAAGAGCCTCCTCCATTCTATGTTGAGAAGCTTGCGCTTCGGTCTGGATGGGGTTTCCGTCCCAGTCAATCTCGCCTCGGCGCCACTTGTCGACCTTTTGGCGATACCAGAGAGGGTAGAGCCACTTGGTCAAGGGTGAGGTGGTGACAGTGGTGACCTAAGGCGCTTAGCGGTGTCTTGAATGGGTGAGGAGACTAGGCACTTACCACGGCCATGACGACGAACATGGTGAATGTCCTACGCGAAAGGATGCCAGCTTGGAGACCAATGTTCTGTACTTGTTAGACGAGTCGCTTGCCCACACGAGGACGCTACTTACCAAGACAATGAGTTCGACAAGACCCTTGCAACTCATGAGGGCACCAATGGTCAAACTCTCTCGCCAGAGGCACTTGGTCAAACGCGCAGCCAGGGTACCAGCGATGATCTTGCCAAAGAAAGCACATGCAATGATAGCAACGACATAGCCCCAGGTGGTGCCGTCGTTGAGCAGGCCAAGATCGGTGTTGAGACCAGAGAGGGCAAAGTAGAGAGGTAAGAGAATTGATCCGACGAGATCCTCAATCTTTTCGGTCAATTTAATGGCAAAACCACCGTCGTGTGGACAAATGACTCCGATGAGAAAGGCGCCGAAAATGGCATGAACACCAATAGCAGCTGCAATGTGTTAGATGCGGCTGTCAGTGAGGACGTCGGACGTACCAGTGAACCAGGATGATAGCAAGACAAGAAGCAGAGTCAGGGTGGTGATGCCTTGAGACGGACCATTCTGGATACTGTCTGTCCGGCGCAGGACCCAGAGGAAAGCAGGTCGGACGGCATAAACCAGAAACAAGACCCAAGCGACGGCGGTCAAAAAGACGTACAGCGCCGTCAGGCCATTTGCGTTGTTGACGAGGGCGACGCTGAGAGCGAGCAATACCCAGCCCACAACATCGTTGCCGATGCCAGCAGCGAGCACAGTGACACCGACAGATGTGCTGAGAAGCTGAAGCTCGGAGAGGATACGACAGAGGACAGGAAAGGCGGTGATGGCAAGCGCAGTTCCAATGAAGAGAGCGAATGTGCCAAACTCCAAATTGTCCATGGCGCCCTCGTCACCGTATTCATTGTACAGACCCCACGCGACAGCGACACCGAGACCAAATGGCAGGATCATGCTGGCAAGACCGACGCTGACGGCGACGCGCCAGTTGGACTTGAACATGCGCGTATCAACCTCGAGGCCGACGAGGAAGAGGAAGAGCAGCAGTCCGATAGTAGCGACATTGCTCAGAACGGGCATGGACTCTGTGGGGAAGATGTTCTCCTGGAACCCGGGGATGCGCATCATGACGGATGGACCGAGGACAATGCCACCGATGACCTCTGCGATGACGCGAGGCTGGCCGACCTTGGAGAGAGGCCATTGCAGCAGACGGCAGAAGATGATGATGATGACGGCCTGGACGATGAAGAGGGAGATGGGGTCCCTGGGGTTGTAGTGGATCGGATTGAGACCCTCGATGATGCCGCCCTGGGGCGCTGCACCCGAGCCTTCGACGGCGGTGCCACCAGCCATGCCGGAGCCGTTTATCGAGCTCGCGTCTTGCTGTTCTCGTGTATCAGCCGTGTGTTGGAGATGACTCGATCGGGTTCGAATGCGGAGGCAATGGCGCGCGTGTACCGACGGACTGGGACCGAGTGTACAAGACAAAGACCAAGACAAAGACGAAGAAATGGGGGATGGAAAGAAGATATGGAATACAAGTCGGTGAAGAAGAAGAAGAAGAGGAGGAGGACCAGGCCCTTTTGTCCTTTTTGCTACGGTAGGGTCAAAAAGGCACGACGAGATTCCTCCACTAGATACTGTTGGTACAGTAGGCATGGAACCTCCCGCCAGTCAGCGAGGGGTGTGTCATCCGCTAAAAAAGATAAGGTAGTGGACCTTGGAGGTTCTAGGCTTTAAGGTTTGCTGGTGTTGTGGAGGGGGTCCGGCCAAGCCGCAGGGGGCCTACAGCCTACAGCCTGTCGAGGGAGGGGATCCTATCCAATAGGTACCGCTGGTGGACTGCTGATCTTTTGATGGAGTCGTGCTGTCAAACAAGGGTCCTTTCTTGATTTTGCAAAAGCATGTGTCTATCATTCATTACTTGAACCCTTGCAAGACGATGCAAGATGCAATCTACCGCTGTCAGTTCATGAGCGAGCCGTCACCGCGTCAAGCACATGCAAAACACTGACCCTCTGGGATAAAAAGCAAGGTAATTTTGGTGGTGGACAAGACAAAGAATCTGGGGTGAATTGGATAGCTGGTCAGCATCAAAAGAGTCGAGACTTGGCATTGCAGCTGCTGTGCACCCAACAGGTGAAACACGAAGCTTGTGATTGTGCAGAGGGAACTGACTCTTGTGAATCTGTGTTGCTTCGAAAGCTGCCTATCGATAGCTAGCCCAGTACTACTGACTGTATCACCCAAAGGTACCTACCTATGGATGCTTTGCTACTGTAGACTCCCTGTTCCATCAAGCCAGGGTCGTTCTTGGAAGGCGGGGAGTTTGAACTCGGACCACGAGATCAATTTGACGATCCTCTATGGGTCCATGAGCCTGGGCATTTGCTTTGTTCTTGGTCAGATACGAGAGTAATAAAACCCATCTTTATGATTCAACATGGTCTTGGCTACAAGCTATCTAGCTACTGTGTCTCACTACATTACCTTGTGTGTGTGTCCCCTTCAAGGCTTCAACCATACCAAAACACAGTCCTCAAAGTCCTCAAATTGACGCCATTCCTACTCCCCGTTCATGTGACATCAAGCACTGGCACGGAACAGGGATCCATCATCATGGCTGGCTCACGCGCCGTTGTTGACAGTTAGACTACACACCAGCACGTTTCACCGCCCACCTCTAGCTCCAAGATCTCACAAAAGGCTTGGGGGGGCCCTTTTCCCCGGCGCTTGGGTCGGCTTGATGAGGCTGAGCGAGCGAGCTCGTGATGCCAGATGCAGCAGTCGATTGAGCATCTGCCTTGGTTCACGAGTCACAGCTTCTTTGGCTCGAATAAGGGGTCCACGCTTGCGTAACCGCGCAGATGAAGAATACCACCCCAGCAACCCTCAGAGTTAGGTACTAGGTAGTTGCATAGTACCCACAGACTGGTAGTCGGTCACACGCTGTGGTGCAACACTACACCAAGGTTTTTCTCCGCTGCCACAGTTTTGATTGTGAATTCGTAGCTGTGAGTGGACGGCCATGTTTTGCGACAGCAGCTCTCGGCATCGCGATATGTGATCAGCAGGGATTGTCTGCTGATGGTCTAGCCAAGATGGATTGTCGCTCATTGTTTATCTCTAAGACCGGTCAGCTCAAGTCGTGCAAGTGGCTTTATCGTTGAGCTCGGAGCATAGATTGTGTCTTGCATGGCCAATCCACAGCGCGACAATTAAGTCTCTGAAGCTATTCGCCAATCTGAGCCCAACACACCACCATATCGTCTAGACAGAATCTTGATGCCGTGTCGGTTCTCGTCGTCAATCCACCCTTTGCTAGACCATCTCTATCCTTACATGAGGAAATTCGCCCCAAATATCACCATCTCACAACACCAATCCCCAGTCGTCGACAAATGTCACCATGGCTGCGCTAGACGTGGCTAGAACGCAGCTCTCAGCAGAAGCTCTCGTTCTGGCCAGTAAGCGTCGCGCATAGACGAAGAAATGGCAGAGAAATGACGGGAAGAAGCAATAGACTACCAGCAAAGTCCTTGAAGCAGCGTTAGCAGCCATGAGCTGAACAATTGTCGGCGGATGCTCAGACTCATTCAGCGCCGTCACCAGGGGGTGGCTTGCCATGTTAAAAACGCAGCCTCGCTGCAATTATTGATAGCTGAGAGGATGAATACCAGCCCATCTTTCTGCACGCAAGAGTCTTGCTGAGATATCTCTCGTCAGAAACGATGGTGTCGCTTCAATTCATCCTCCTCGCCCTCCTCGCGATCCCCTCATCCGCCAATCCCGCACCCCAGCGCAAACTCGCATGCACAAACCCCAAAGTAAAGTCCTTTTCCAGCTCCGCCCACAAAGTCGCCAGCAAACAAGTCAAGACCTTCTGCTCCTCCTACCTCCGCTACAGGCACAAGACAAGAACCGTCACCGAGACGCACACCTGGGATGACTGGGAATACACCACCGTCTACAGCGGCACGGGCACGCTGGTCTTGCAAGAGACTGCCTCTGCGACGGGGACGTGGATTCATACCCAGACCGTAGGCGTGTTTCCTGATCTCAAGAAGCGACATGTCCCCGAGAAGCGTGAGCCTGCTTATGCACCTCCTCCTGCGCCGACAAAGCGCATCACGGCGGATCGTCAGGGTAAGGCGTTGGGATATCCGGCTAGTGTTGTGAGCGGCGCATGCTCATGTCTCGTCAAACCGCCGACGACAAAGACTACAACTACGACCTCACCTCTGAGAAGAATTACGGAATGGGTTACCGTGTCAGAATATGCCGCCACAACCACAACCACGGTCCGTTTACACAGTCTCATCTCCCAGCTGTGAGCGGCTGAGTACTGACTCTGCATAGACCACCACAACGGATACGCACTACTCCTACACCACAGAAGAGCACACAAAAACCTACGCCAACCCTACAGACTGCGGCACTCCCGCCCAACCGACCTTTTTCGTCCAACTGCGCGAGGCAGACGTTTCACGCACCGACGGCTACAACAACTTTTATCTCAGCGTGATGCAGAGCAGCGGAGCCGGACAACCCAACGTGACAAGCGACAAGAAGCGCGCCGTGCTAGTCTACCTCGAGGCTTCGACAGGCTATCTCCGCACCGTCGACGGGGGACTGTATCTCAACAACGATCCCTATTCCCCGTTGACGCTGTTGCGTTTTCATTCCAAGGCGTGGCTTGACGCGCGTGAATGGCGGTACAACGTGTGCAAGATTGTGCAGGCGGGAAAAGAGGACGAGTTGGTCTGCAGGGCGGAGGGGTCGCCGTGGGATATGAGGTTCTATCAGACGTGTCCGCAGTATATAGAGTGGTTTGGGACGCCGCTTACTGTCGGGGATAGTTTGAGGACGAATGGGCCGATTTGTTATCTCAAGAGGTTTATTGTGGTAGATGCGTGTGCTTGGCGAAGGACAAACGTTGGCTAGTGGTTGCGATATAATTTCTGTGCGATAGACCAAGATGAATGGGAGTGCCATCTCGTTTGCACTTGTTGGTGTCAAGACAAATGAGAGTGCCATCTCATTTGCACCCGCTGGTGTATCCACCCGGCGAGCTCATTTGGGAATGTTGATCAATGAGCCATCATGACAACAAAACAACTCTTGAATACCAAACTGAAACAGCCATATCAACCACTCAAAAATCATGACAGACGCGCATCACGGCCGTGTCGTCGCGTATTCTCGGCCGTATAGCTATCCACGCAGCGCTCCATCCCTCGTGCGACGGCAAGATCAACATGCTCGATCGCGCAGAGCCCACCACCTTTGCCGACTTGTGGCCATCAATCGCATCGTACTTTGGTCTTGTCGGTGTCGCGCCGTCGGGAGATGGCAGTGCGCTTCCGCCCAGCGAGTATATCGAGACCCATAAACACCTTTTCAGAGAGAACGAGAAGCCGTGCGCGATCAAGGCAGGTGTTGGCGCGGGGCGTAAACAGCTTGATAGCGTGGGCTGGTGGTTGACGTTTGATCGACAACTGAGCGCGGGGCGGTTGCGAGAGGTTGGATTCGCGGAGGAGAGGGATCCTGCAGAGGGATGGACTGAGGCATTCGACACGTTTCGAGAGGCAGGCATTATTCCTTGAGGCTTGCGCTTCACCGGAAAGACGGCAACTGTTTTGTACACCTCGGGCCGGATGAATCTGTTATGTCATGCTCCGGAAAAAAGACCCGCGATGCCGAACAAATTCCGGGCGTCGCGATTCGCCATCTCGTCTGCTTTTTCCGAAATAGGAATGTGTGGGGAAGAACGGCAGGGGGGTCCATATTTATCCGAGCTGACCAGCCTGACCACGAGCCTGTCGTGAGTTTTTGTTACGAAATCGTCACCAACAAGATGCCAATGAAAAGCAGCCATTTCTCCTTTGTCTAGTTTTGGGTTCTATGTTTGCTGGGAGCATGAAAGTGTGTGTACTATGTAGTCTAGTAATATGACTTGGAAACTGGGGGATCTCCGCGGCCGTTGGCGGGCCTTGGTTTATAAGGGAGAGGGGGGGGGAAGCTCTCTGAGGTTGAGCTTTGATATTGTTTGTTTGTCTGTCTGTCTGCTTATTTGAAGCCATCGTGAAATAATATCGACACTGTTTTTGAACTCTGGTCGTATTTTTGGTGGCTGTTTCAGGCAAAAAGCCATTCTCAGCTCGATTTATCGTTTCGCTTGTTACTCACTCATCCTTTCTTTTCAATATCGTCTGTCTACATCCTCAGCTGACACCATCGTCACGCAATTTCACCCCGGATTTTCATCTTCATCTGCCCATCTCATCACTCCATCTACTTACATCTATCTCCCTATCCCGTCCCCATGTCGCGCTGGGACCCAACGACATGGACCTTCGACATCGATCGATACCTGAACCCCTTCATTCCTCCACCGCCATGGCAACACGTTCCATACCCCGTCGCCTACATCCTCGGGCATCGACGTGAGAAGCCTCGCAGCATCGGGACTATCCTCCCTGTGATCTGGGCATTCATTGGTATTCTGTGTGCCCTTTCCGTGATCGAGTTGGCGTCGGAGCGCATTCCGTCGTTTGTGGAGAGGGGAGCGCCCATCGTCATTGGATCTTTTGTACGTCTCCTGTGCTTCTAACGATGCTGTTGACTGATGCTGACTGATAAATCAGGGTGCTGGCGCTGTTCTCGAATTCTACGCCATCGAGTCGCCTCTCGCCCAGCCGCGCAATTTCTTTGGCGGCCAGATCATTGCTGCTGTCGTGGGCATCGGCATCGGCAAGCTCTTCCATCTGAGCAGCGACTTTGACTCGGTCAGATGGCTCGCCGGCGCCCTGTCCTGTGCGACAGTCACGTCCATCATGGCCTTGACAAAGACGATCCATCCCCCCGCCGGCGCGACAGCACTCCTTGCCGTGGTTGACGACCGACTACTCGGCCTGGGCTGGTTCTTTGTCGCCGTTGTGCTGTTCAACTGCACAGTCATGTTTGGCGTCGCGATTCTGGTCAACAACATCCAGCGCGCGTATCCCGCGTATTGGTGGACGCCCGAGGATTTGAGAGGGGTCAAGACGGAGGGCCAGAGGGAGAAGCCGGCGGATGTTGAGAGTAAGGGTGAGCAGGCGGAGACGAGGACGGATGATGGAAGTGACACGGAGAGGCATGAGAGGCATGAGAGGCATGACGGAGGCGAGATTATCATGAAGCCGGGGGGTATATTGGTGCTGCCGCATAATCTCTTCCTCATGCAGGAAGAAGTTCAGCTGCTGGAGGAGATTGCCAATCGATTATAGTGGCATGAGACGAACCTGCATATAGAAACAAAAGCGTTGTTTATTTTTTTTAATTGACTGTGTCTACACTGAACTCTTGGTGACACTGGGTCTCTAGTCAACCTGTTTGTCGAGTCATGTTCATCTACTCCTACAAAAGTATCCAGGCGTTGCAGCCTCTCCATTCATGAATAGAATGCCCCTGGTGTTGGGCCATCATCTATTGGCCCTCTCCTCTCACGTACCGCTGCCGCCCAGAATGCTTATTGTTGCTGTTGCTGCTGTCGTTGCTGTTGCTGCCGCTGTTGCCATGGTAGGAGAGATGGGGGATGCTAGAGCTGGCATTGTTCTGTTGATGGGCCTGTGTACGCCCTTGCTGAGACGGTTGGTGGTGATGCTGCTGAGCAATATTCTCCAGCGGCGGCCGAGGCTGATCATGGCGACGCGATTGTTGTTGCTTCTGCTGCTGCTTTATCAAGCGCTGCTGCTGCCTCTCTCTTCGACGACGTCGGATCATTGAGCGAGACATGGGTTGACGACCCTGCGACCCAGATCCCATGCCAGTCCCAGGAAGTTGTGACCCATCAAGAAACCCAGTGGGGAGGTTACTCCGGCGATCGTTGTTGATTTGTCCAGATCCTGTCGAGAGGGATACAGCATGACCAACTTGTCGAGGTGAGGAGTGATGAGATCGCCTACTGGTAGGGACATTCGGTGGTACCAAAGGCTCACGACAAGGACCAGCCTCCTGTTGGGCATGATATTGACGGCCACTGTTGGAGTTGACGTGTGAGAGTGCTTGCTGAGAGGCGGGACCCTCGGTGTTGCGAGTTGAAGGAGTAGCCCAAAGATAGACCGGTCTGCCCCTGGGTTTAACCCAACGGCTAGGCTTTCCTACAGTGGCAGATCCGTCATCCCTGATGCCACATCGAAGGTTAAGCCTCGCGAGGGTTTTCTGATCATCATACTCTCGCGCCGTCCTGTAGTTTTGGCAGATATCCTGCCACTCTTTCATGACAGGCTGGGGATGGTTGGGGTACTTTTCCTCGGGGGGAGTCCAAGAACGAGGAGTTGGAACTGACCAGTTCATCCTGTATGATGCGTCAGGAGTGCTAGCAATGAGGAGGAGGAGAGCATTTGTTGTTGCTGTTGCTGGGCGGTAGTGATGCTGATGATGATGATGGTAGTGGTGGATACGAGAAAGGGCAGATGACTCGCTGTAAGATCTTTAATGTGGAAGAAGAGGCTCCTGTTCGACGAAGGAAACAGCTTTGTCGAGAAGAAAAGACTGGAAAGGAAGAGAGGTCAAGAGGCTTGAACTGGCAAGAGTAGAAGCGAGTGAAGTAGGGGAAAACTGACAGTGACTGACTACCACTGCTGCTTAACAGTCGAGTCTGGAGGCACTGCTACTCCATTACTGCTGTAGGCGACATATTTCAAATCTCTCGTTCAACAATTTCCCATGAACAATCAAATTTCTTGTTCAAAGTATCAATACCCCTTGTGTTTGAGACGGCAGCTTAATTTGAAGATGTCCTGAAGCAGCTTGTCTATCATAGAGAAGAAATATATCACCCAGATAGCATAACATTTTTATTGCTTTCATTTTCTTTCTCTGTGTAGTCATTAGGTAATATTTTATATCTATGTCTATGTCTATGTCTATGTCTGGATGTTGTTCATGGCGTGAACAAGGCCGTACACGATTGTGTGGCCATTGGACTCGTATTCAAAGGCCAAGGGCGTGCATGTTCTTGATGAAAGCATCAGAAAGTATACGGAAGGCTAGGTTTTCACAATGTCTCTGGCATCCATATATCGCAAGACCACGTACTACAATCTTGACAGAAAAACCCACAGCAGTAACCAAGCATATATCTCATTAATGCGTTTCAACCTTGACCGTCTCTCGAGCACCGCCTTTAACAATAGTCGACTTGTTCTCATCAATCTTTGCATCATCAACCTTGGATAGATCGACAGTCTTGAGCGCAAACATGACCAGCAACATCGGTGCAAGAGCCGCTGTGGCAGCTATAGCAAGGAGTCTTTGTGTCTCACGGTAGGCTTGATCAATTGCGTCCCGGACAGGTGTACCCCTGACAAACTCTTGGGCGACGACGATGGATTTGTAGATCTTGATCGCGTTGGGCTTGGCTTGGTCGGGGAGGTATGTCGTGAGTTTGCCGGGCAGTATGTTGTTCCATATAGCACCGCCGACGCTGGCACCCGTCAGCAGGAGACTTGATATGAGGTATACGGTCACGTACCTGGTACCGATGGAGCCGAGTGTCAGCAAAGATACGAACTGGGAGGGCGAGACGTACTCAATACGCGTGGCGTGGCCGGGGCTAAACCCACCAGCTACTTGGAGATAACTAGGGAAGAAGAGGGTGAAGCAAGAGTAGTGAAAGAAGTCGAGCATAGACAAGACACAAGCCGCCACCACAGTTCGTTCCTTGATCATGCAGAAGGGAACGAAGGGGACTTGGGCGAATTTGGTGTCCCAGATGAAAAAGACAGCAACGACAACGACGCCGAGGACGAGCATGGCGATATAACCGCCCTGATCCCAGCGTTGACTGTTCCTAGCTCCGGTAAGTGACAGAGGGATCAGAGCGAGCCCAAGACCAACGATAGCACACCCACGTTGGAGAACTTGGCCATGATAGGATACGTAACGAGCCCAATGATGGTCCCCACGACATTCGCTGTCGCAAGAGCAGAGTGCCTCTGGAATTCAGACGTGGCGTACGCATCGTAGACTTTGGTTGCGTACTTGAGGAACTGGGTGATGAATGTTGTTGCAAAGAGGCTAGGTTGTCAGCCCATCTAGTCTTATCAGATCAGTAACAGCTGATGATCCAAGCTGGACCACCAAACTCGGCCAAGGCTAAGCTGAATCGGACATGAGCTGTTGTGGGCTGACTCTGATCTAGTTCGTCGGTATTTCGCCGTCATCTACCTATGATCCTAGTGGGGAGAAAAGGTTCGAGGACCAGGGATCGTGTGAGTGCTTGGCTAGGTTGGGAATAGCTTCAATATCGACGAATGGTGAGGAAATGTCTTTACCCGAGTTGACCGTGACACGGATTGTTCAACATGCGACTTGGCGCAAGCTAACGTATGAGCCCATCAGGCTATGTGAAGGTGCTGTTGGGACGACTAGAGATTCATTGCAGTATGATAGCAGCACTTGGTCTAGGCCACAACAGAAGACTTGTCGCATTAGCTGTAAGCATTGTATATCAGTTCTCGAAATGGTATGGCTCCTGGAAATAGTATGTAGACATGGATGTAATAGCCATGTTCCTGTACTTGGATAACGGGCGAGGTTTGATATTTGCTTCATCTCCATCATCCCTCGGCAGGTTATGGAAACACAATTACAAAAGAACTCTGTACTACTATAGACTCCATTTTCCGATGCTCAAATACCAGCATTTATTAAACACAATTCCGTTACATCATGGCCCAGCCGCAACCACCAAGATAATCATGGATGGACTTGGACTTGGACTTGTTGACTCGGCCAGATCATCCACCTTGTGAATAACGGACCCGAGGTTTTGGTCAGAGTTTGGTCTCGGATATGCGCGATATTCAGTCGTACAGCTCAGGAGATCCATACTATTAGACGAGCTACTATATATGGAAAGAAAAGTTTCAAGTTTGTTCGATAGTGATATACATGCCTCATTGGCTGGGTCAGAATAGCTGTGAGATAAAGCACCACCAACACAAGGAGTCGATGGTCGGCAATGCTCTCCTACTAGGCTGTGCTCCTTATTCAAGATGGAGTGAAATACTATTCTTGTTCACATAGCAGGCAACCCAATTTCTGGCTGTTAAACATTATTACTGTCCCTGCCAGGGGCCAATCTAGATCATCTATAAATATCTCCAAGTGCTTCCACAATACCCCTACACATATCTTTGTACACTCTATACTCTCCCTCTCGCCGTCCAGGACGCGGCTTCGTAACCAACAAAGCACGGCTAACCAAGGTTATCCGGGCTCCTGGCTCGAATCTTGGGCCCATACAGGCAAAACACGACAGGCACTGGCACAAGCACCAGAGACAAGAACGCCAATACACTGTTTCCCCAGCCAAGACCGAGATCATCGTACATGGACAGCCCTGCGAGAGGAAGCATTGCACCGAGGATAGATCGAAGAACTGTCAACGCTGCGACGACTGAGGCGGCGTATGTGATGTAGGCATCCACGAGATATGTTTGCAGACACATCTACACTGGGTTAGTCTTTCACAGATGGAAGAGGGCCAAGAACGTACCATGATACCCATGAGACCGAAGCAGAACAAAGCTACTCCAATCATGGGCACTATCCAATGCGTATGTTGATCCGCCGACCAGCCATACCAGAACAACCCTCCTACGATGACAAGACCACACGGTAGCAGCAGCCAAATCGGCAGCCGATCCTCAGGTTCCGTCTTTCCATTCTTCTCAATCTTGTTCTTGATGATGATATCCGTCAAGACACCAAAGACCGTCGTACCGATGAACATGCCAATACCCGTCGGCAGATACGCGAGACCAATAGTCCCAGTGCCGAAGCCGTACTGCTGTGCAAAGACGAACGGGAATGTACTAAACATCAGATACAGCACGCCATAGACGACGGCGATGTAGAGAGCGATGATGAAAACCGGGAGGTGCGTGAGGAGCATCTTGAGTGGGCGGACGATGGCGTGCTGAAGGCGCTGCTTGGCTGTGAGGCCATCCTGATCGAGAACGGAGTAGAGATCCTGGTTGCCGGTTTCTTTCTTGAGCTGGTCGGCTTTGGCGCGGAGGAGGATAGGGTGGTATGTTTCTGGCGTTGCAAAGTAGCATCCAACCGTCAAGACGCCAGTCTACAACACATTAACAAAACATCTCCCCAGTGACCAAGCAACCTACCAGAATGGCAATCAGCCAAAACACCCACCGCCATCCAACGGCCTCAATCATGTACCCTCCCGCCAAAGGCCCAACACACGGTCCAAGCAACGGTCCCATGGCCCAGACAGCCATGGCCTTGCCACGTTCCTCAACACGAAACATGTCCGAGATGGTCCCGCTGCCATTCGTGATGGGCGTGGAACCAACAAAGCCCATCAGGAAGCGAAAAGCGATCAGCATGCCCATGTTCTGGCTCAGTGCCGTCCCGACGGTCATTACCAGGAACAGCACGTTTGCGACGTTGAAGACGATGGCGCGGCCGTAGATTTCGCTCAGGGGCGCGGCGAGGAGAGGGCCAAAGGCGAAGCCGAGGACGTAGACTGATACCACAAAGGTGGCGATAGTGCGGTTGGTGGTTTCGAACTCGGCCACGATGTCTGGGACGCCGGGGGCGAACATGGAGGAGCCCTGAGTCGTGTTAGAGATGAACAATGCTGCTCTTTGGTGTACGTACAAGCGGACTGTGAATGTCAGTATGCAGTTAAAAATACTGTCATGTAGACTTACGTTAATAGAGTCATGAGTGACAAAGCACCGATGCAAGTCCACTTCCTCGTCGCCGGCCAATTCATGGGATTGTTTGGATCATCTGGACCGTCCCAGTCGACAGCATTAGGATCTCTTGATTGCGCCGCATCTTGTGTATTGTCTGTCGACACAGCCGCTTCTTCATCCTGTCGCTTTGCAGACTCGCTGCCCTTTTCAGAGGGGGTGAGTGTTCGCTGGCTTTCAGGTCGTACGCCATCTAGAGGGGTATCCTTTACGGATTCGCCAGCCATTTTAAAGAAATAGCCCAGCGTCTACCGAGTTTGATAGATCTAATAAATCTTGATAAAGTACGGGTAGTAAGCTGCAGATCTGAAAGGGAGAACGAGATATATAAAAGAGTCACCCCCATCCAGCACCCACCTCACCCTATAAACCAACCAGCCAATCACAACCCCCCCTGAGAACGAAACCGATAACGAAGCACAGTCTGCATCGAGAGAAAAACATGCTTAAAACAGCCGATTTGCGCTCTCGACTCTTAAACGCGTATTCGGGCCCGTGTTAAACTCCGAAATCGTGGGGCTAGATCATCCTGGGGCTGAAGTTATGCAGGACCCACCCGGAGCCGAAACCCTCCATTGGCATTTATGCATATTCTCTGGTTTTATGCTGTATTTATGTACAGCCGAGGTCAGAAGCCTCCTTTTTCGGTCCCGCTCCACGCCCTTTCGAGTAAGATTTGCGAAAATTTGTGAGTCTGGGTACACGGAAAAGCATTTTATACGCGTATTGCGCAACCATTCTATGGTACCTTTGGCCGCGGATGTTGCATCTTAGGCATGCAGACCAATCTGGGTACAGGTTCATGGCCTCAGGCAGATAGATACTCTCAGGATTCGCTCTGTTTTGGTCACTTCTGCGAATAACCTCATCTCGGCCCATACTCGACAGTATCATTCACCGTCAGTCCGGGCAAATAAAGACACAGCTTACATGGAGCTTCCATGACTCCACGAAAACGATTCTATCTATTACTTTGTCTGACAATCTTGAATCTACCATATCCATCATGCAGGTGCATTGATGTCATTCTAAGACTTGCGCTTCTGCAACAATCCCTTGAACGGATTCTTCCCCCGGAACCGCATCCATGTTGCAACATACACCACAAAATAATTAAACGCAATGAATGCGCAAAAGATCCCAAAATCCCGCCAAATGTTGCGATAATACACGCTGAAGCTTGCACCAAACTCATCGCCCGTCGCATACTGGCAGAACTCGCACAATCCGTCTGCGCCAGTCTGCACATACCCGCCAGCCTGCTCGATATAAGGCTGCGCGTACTCTGAGCACGATTGGCCAGAAGGTGGTTCGAAGCGAGCAAGTTCACCTGCCTCGCATTCCACGGGCTGGTCGTGGATGGCGACGCCGAGGAACGCTTCCAGAAGGTAGTGGAAGGGTGTGAGCCAGTACATCCACTCGCGCCAGAACGTGGGCAGGCCTTGGGGCGGGACGACGACACCGCAAAAGGAGACGACGAAGAGGAAGAAGATGGGAACAAGGAGGGATGCCAGGAGTTCATTGGGAGAAAACGCGGCGATGGCTTGGCCGAAGCTCACGTAGTACAGCTCAAACAGCAAGACGAGAAGGAATGCAAAGCCCGAGGAGAAGCCCGATGAGCGCCAACCAAAGATGCCCCACCACCAGCAGTTAAAGTAGATGCCGCCTGCGACAAGGCGGTAGGGAATCTCAACCACGATGGAGGCGGTCGTCCAGGCAAACCAGCTATATATCTTTGCGTTGTTCTCGCGCCACTGGAAGATCTGGCGGGATTTGAGAAAGACGGGCTGCAGTTGCTGGATGAGAGGCGGGCTGATGGTGAGAGTCATAAAGATGGAGAAGAGTCTGTTCTGGTAATCCACGGATGCGAAGCCGATCTTGTAAAAGGTGAAGCAATTGAAGAGGCCGGTGGCGATGTGCAGCATAAAGTTGCCAAAGATGTAATCGGGAGAACGCCAGTAGGCGATGAAGGCGCGGCGAACAACAGCCACTGTCTGGGTGGAGAGAGGCATGGCGTATTCGCGATCGTCTTTGAGGCTCTTGGATGGTTCGACATCACGACGGCGCTCGATCATTTCGTCAATCTCCTGGGATCGCTTTTGACGTTCTGAAGAGCTGGCCCAGACATCACCCCAATCTTGGCCATCGTAGTCGGGGTTTCCGGCACCGATGGCATCCAGCATGTACTCGGCGGGGTTGGCATGTGGAGGGCATTTGGGTCCGCCATTGGACTCAAAGTACTTGATGAGGTTCTCCGAGTCGTGGCCGAGAGGGCCGTGGAAGACGACGCGGCCCCCCGACTTGAGGAGGAGGAGCTCGTCAAAGTTCTCAAAGAGGACGGCAGAGGGCTGATGGATTGTGCAGAGAACGGCTTGGCCAGCATCGGCGAGTTTACGAAGGAAGCGGACGATGTTGAATGCTGCGCCTGAATCGAGACCGGACGTGGGTTCATCGAGGAACATGAGCAGCTCTGGCTTGGATGCCAGCTCGACACCAATCGTCAATCGCTTGCGCTGTTCAGCATTGAGACCTTCCCCGACCGAGCCAATGATGGCACCGGCAATATCGCGCATCTCCAGAAGATCAATGATGGTCTCGCAGTATTCCATCTTTTCCTCTCTGGGAACTTCCTTGGGCTGACGCAGGAGAGCAGAGAATTGGAGGGCTTCGCGAACGGTGGCGGTAGGTTCGTGAATGTCCATCTGCTCGGCAAAGCCGGTGGCGCGCTGGAACGACTTGGGAAGAGGACGGCCGTCGACGAGGAAATCGCCAGTGATTGTCCCAAAGTTGAGACGCTGGGCCAAGCCGTTGAGAAGTGTCGTCTTTCCGGCACCTGCTTGCTGTTAGTCGTTGACGTGAGCCGAGGTCGTGATGACTTACCAGAAGCGCCCATAAGGGCAGTCAGCTTTCCAGGACGGACGTAACCTTGGACATCCTGCAGCAATTTCCTCTCGCCCTTCTCGTAGGGAATCGTGTAGTTGATGTTCTGGAAGGTAAACACAGTCTCGTTCTTTGCGACCTCTTGAATGATCTGCCCATCGTCCTTGGTCTGCTCCGCAGTATCACCGACGACAGGATTGCTGCGGCCAGACTCTTCATCGTTCTTCTCGCCCTTGGCTCGACCACCAGTCTCGATTGACTCCTCGACATTTTTGGGGACTTGGCCTCGCTTGAAGACGGTGATGGCACCGCCTCCGACATTGGGCTTCATGAGCTCCATGCCCAGCGCGGTGAGGAAGACAAAGAAGATGAAGAATGCCCATAGGAAGCCAAAGTTACGCCACAGGTGAGAACGCGTGTACGTAAAAGACTGCTGGATGTAGGCTGCGCCCGAGACAGATGTTGAGCCGGGCTCTGAGCCTGCCAAAGTACATCCTTGATACTGAGGCTGGGCATCGGGCGACTGCGGGACGAGGAAGGGTGTCTGGCATTGAAGATCAAGGTAAGAAAACTCATTGGCCATGAGACATTCAAAGCCATACTGAATCCAATTGATCCAGCGCAGCCAGCCAAACCAAGGAGGCATCGAGTCAGGCGGGATAAGATAGCCCGTGTACACAACGAGGATCTGGATAGCAACACCAGTGAACCGAGTAGCAACGTCCAGCGTCTTGCACCACGCTGAGATAGCACGGAAGAATGCATACGTCACCATGGTCACCAACCACAGAATGAGCGTCGCGATAAAAAACTGCGACGCCGTGCGTGCAAGGTTGGCCATGAAGTAGATGATAACATTGAAGATGACGACTTGGATAAACACGAGGGGCACGTCAACCACCGTCTGTGCTATAGCAAATGCCGACGGTCGATAGAAGGAGAAGGACTTGTGCTTGAGGAGGATAGGCTTGGACTCGAAGGCAGCGGTCTGCTCGGCTAGGGCAAGCAGGGCGTTGAAGAGGAGCAAGAAGAAGAGCGCACCGCCACGAGGGAACGCGCCCTCGGCAGTCTGGGGAAGATTGTAGAAGAGACTGCCGACGATCAGACCTTGGAAGAGGAGACCGCCCCATTTACCAAACAAAGAGGCTCGGTCGCCAAACATGACAAGGAATTGACGGTGGGTACAGGCCATGACCTGCTTGTGGAAGGGAATCTCATAGTTCTTCTTGTTGCTCTTTTCCGACTCGTGCCGACGTCGCTCTTCGGCTATACCATGCAGCTCCGTCTCAAACTCTTCAATGTCGCGCAGATTCTTCTGGTATGCATCGCTGCGACGGTACGCCTCTGCGAATGCCTCGGGTGTGCGCGGGATACGGTCCTCCCAGCCGTCGCGAATACTGCGCTCGTGCTCGTCTGTGACCGACGTGAGGAAGTCGGCTGTGGTCCAGCGCTCGGGGCAAGCGAAGCCGAGATCGAGAAAATACTTCTTTGCATCTTCAGCGCAGCCGTAGTAGAGACATTTGCCTTGGTCGATGAGAAGGACCTTGTCAACAAGGTCGTACAGCGTCTCGCCGGCCTGGTAGAGTGATACGGCGGTGGAGGTATCGGCCATGTTGGTCATGGCGCGGATGGACTTGACGTATTCGACTGCGGTGCTGGCATCCAGGCCTTTGCTCGAGTTATCCCAGCCCTGGACGGAGGCGCGTGTGATCATGGCTTCAGCGATGCTGACACGCTTTCGCTCGCCGCCCGATACACCACGGATGAACTCATTGCCAACCTTTGTGCCGAGCGTGTGCTCAATCCAGAAGAGCTTGGTAACGACGCGGAGGAATTCGCGGACGTAGTCCTGGCGAGTCTCGCCTTCGAGACGAGACTCTTTGCCGGGCGTGCGTGTCTGCAGGGCAAATTTGAGGGTTCTCTTGACGCTCAATGTCGCGTAGTGAAGATCATCCTCGGGGTTATAAATGATCTCGCCACGAAAGTCCTTTGCCATTGTCGCTGCATCGGTTCCACCGTACGTGACGTCTCCTTCAACAGACTGAAAGCCTGAACGCTGATTGCAAAACGTCTTGAGGAATGTACTGCATCCAGCTCCGGGACGACCGAGCACAAGAAGCAATTCGCCTGGTCGCACGCAGCCGTCAAAGTTGCTGATGAGATCTCGCACGGGAGGTTTGGCGAGAGCAGCCTTGGGTCCCTTGGTGAAAAGCTTGGCCAGCGTGCGAGGCAAGCCCATGACGAAGTCGCCAACGGTGGGCTGGAGGCTTGATCCAAGACCTACACCACGAACAGTGAGACGGCGGAAGATGACACCGCTGTGGCGCGTCTTCTCCTCTTCGCTCTGCTGCTGCCGCTTCTGGCCAAAGATGCGCGACATGAGCCTGTCTAGCTCCTCGCGATCTTCATCTTCTTCTTCTTTCTCGGCCGGGGTACTGGCATTTGTTCTGCGGCGCGATAGGGCGCGGAAGATGTCATCTTCAGTGCGACGTGATTGCCTCTTCTCTAAAGGAGGTCTTTGGTCGTCATCGGTGCGAGACTTGATGGGTGCAAAGATGGGCTCGTCTGGGGAGGAGGCATCGCTTGAGGATCGGTCTTGGGGGACACAGGTTGACGGATGGGAATCTTTGCGCTTTTGGTCGGTGGAGTCGCCGCGAGGGAGAATTGTGCTTGAGGAAGAATTCGTCCCAGAAATACCTGCGACATTTTGGGAATAATCGTAGGTAGTAGGTTGCTGTGCTGGAGCATTGTATGATGGAGGTTGCTGCTGCGAAGCAAGGTAACCCCCCACGGCAGATGGTGGTCCAACAGCCGGAGCTGCATATTCGGCCGAAACAGGTACATGACGGCCCGGAACAACACCAGCCTCAAGTCTGTCGGCATCATAACCATCATGACCCGTAGGTGTCGACTGATCAATCGAATTGATACTAGGCGTCGCAGGGAACCCGCCTGGGATATCCTCATCCCTAGGCGTAGGTTTTTCATCCGCCATTTTGATTGACAGACGAGAAATGCACTGCAAGCGATGATGCTTCTTTCATTGTTGCGGAATTGTCTGGCTATAATAAACAGACTCTTTTTTTGCTTGTGCTCTATCTATGACGACACTACCAAGTGTCGGCATTTCGGACAACTTTGATAGCGCGACTAGATCCGCGCACGTCCAGTTTTTTCTGCATTTGCTGAGACTCTCCTGGCGGGTGCCCGATGAACGCTGATGATATTGATGATGGCGCATCGTGGAATGTGTGGACTGTGGAGCGCGTTTCGTCATAGACTTGTAGCACAAGCTAGCTACCCTATATTCCCGTCACCAGCACCGAGGCGGCTTTCTCGGAGCCTGTCAGCTTGTGCCGCTCATGACGTTGATCATATTCGGGTGTACGCTATAGTACGGCAGCGTCCATGCAACGGCGGGCGGTGCGGCGGGCTTCTTAACTGTCCGACGGCGCTGAGTAACGTATCCCATCTCTTGAGTCAAGCTGCCATCTTGCCAAGGTTTGCTGTCAGATTGACGAGTCATAGATAGATGGTCAAGGGCTGGCTTATCACCGAACTCATTGCTCATCGCTGCTGGACAATTCTTTTCCCTTCTCTCTTGTCCCTTCTCATCCTTGTTCGCCCTTGGCATCTCTGCATCTGCACTTTGAAGAGATTGTTGTGAGACTCGTCATTCGGCGCACAAATGCGACGATGCTGCTGCTTCCTGTCTCACCCATTCATTCCCTTTTAACAAGCCCCATCCTTGACCTCGAGTATCGCCACAGGTGCTACCCCCCCGCGTCAGCAGCGTCCCGCCTCTTTTTTCACCTGTCATTTTGCTCAAGACAAGATCAATTCCGATTACCAGGAATTCGTCCATGGCCTCGAAAACTGTCCAGCACTAGCCATTCCAGCTACCTGGTTAAAGAACGCACTAGAACTCGTGGTTTTGCCCTCCCCGTCGACAGGTGTCGGCTTGCTTTCCTCTAGCAAGACAAGTATTCCACTTCAAGTCAGCTGCATCATGCCTGTCTCAGCTTTCATCTGCCGGTAAGACGATAGTTACACCAATGGATTCCTCAAAGGCCAGGCTGCAGCGGTCTAGACGGGCGCTGAAGCCAAAAGCAAGTATGCGAAAGCGAGGACGTTGTCGCCGCCGGCAGGCAATAGCAAACACCAAGAGTTCACCGCTGCAACTGTCTCTGCTTGCGAGGTCTGATCAGATGCAAGTATCTTTAATGCCTCTCACAAAGGGGCAAAAAACAAAACAAAAGGTGATTCAGGGACTAGAATAACCCTCTTAAAGGCTATTGCTGCTTCCACTGATGATGCTCTCTGCTCTCGATCTGAAAACGTAGCCTGATGGCGCCATCACCATCACCATCTATCCCGTCTCTTTCCCGCATGTCATCTCACTGTTTCAGACACCTCAGCTTTTCAGCCACCTCTACGTGAGCAGAATTCATTATTCTGATTCATTTTACTCAATCTCCTTGTTATAATTCGCAGGCTCGTGCCGCCCATCTCGCCATGACACGAGAAGTGCATGAGTATAGCCCTGTCGCGGGCTTCCCAGTGTCTCCACCGTCGTGTTGTGTTACACAGCAATGTATGCACTCCAGGCTGCGAATGACGAAGGCGTCGAATTGGACTCGAGATGGGCAGCTCCGCAGACCCTAGAGCCAAGATAGAACGGGCTGGGAGAAACTGCAGATGATTGCTTCTGTCTGTATCAGAAACAGAGACCGGCAGGCCCAATTCGGGTACGCTTGCATGCTTCCGCCTTGTCGGCTGGGCTCTGGAGGCGTCGATGCGCGAGGTTCGAGAGGTATATCAGCAACGGGTTGCCCAGGGCGGATGAGAGCTTTGCAAGATGGGATCACAGGAAAACATGTGCAGACAAGTCCAAGAGCCCAAGCAAGACAACCACAACACCCCACAGCACGCGGACCCTGACTTGGGACCAGAACAAGCAATGGCAAACAACACTCAATCGGGACAGGTCCTCTCTCTAAACGGTCTCGAGATCCTGGACATGCAATACGACATTGAGGAGCGGAATATCATGACAATCGAGCATCGGGAATCTCAATTGCCCCAGGACATTTGGCTTCACAATCCTGGAAATCCCCCCCGCGCCCTCTACCAACTCACCCTGCTGCTGCCCCAGCCCCAGCCTCAGCCTGGCCCTCCCCTGCAGCAGCAGCAGCAGCAACAGTATCAGCATCAGCAACAGCAGCAACAGCAGCAACAGTATCAGCATCAGCAACAGCAGCAGCAGCAACAACAGTATCAACATCAGCAACAGTATCAGCATCCGCAACAGCAACAGCTTCAACAGCATCAACAGCTTCAGCCAAGCCATTCAGAGGATGGTCCGTCGCAGGTAAACGGAGAAGCTTCCACGAATTCTTCTTCAAGTGCATGAGCTCATTGTGAGCGAAAATACCATTGACGATACGCGAGGTACGGATGGACGAACGGTTCAAGATGGATGAAGAGGTACGAAAACGCAAACACAAACCATAAACTACCAAATACAAAAGAAACCAAAAAAAAGAACAATCTTAAAAAAGAAAAACGATATAGTGGATAGATACACGAGGAGTCTGGGCGTGTGTTCTTTCCCCTGGTTCATCAATCGGATCATGTTTTATTTGGAAAAGAGAAACGAGGTTTCCTATTGTGTGTTGGTGATTACGATTGAGGATAATAGATGGTTTCGCATCACTCTTGATCCCCTTGCGCGTGAAAT
Organism: Fusarium sp. NRRL 66182; assembly: GCA_013266265.1. Classification (NCBI taxonomy): domain Eukaryota; kingdom Fungi; phylum Ascomycota; class Sordariomycetes; order Hypocreales; family Nectriaceae; genus Fusarium; species Fusarium sp. NRRL 66182. The sequence goes on from JABFAK010000522.1 coordinate 28,715, forward strand.
CAGCAGTCTAACCAGTCCAACATCCACTTATAATATCCTTCCACTCATTCATTCTCGTCCCTTGCAGGCCGCGCCGTCCCGCCACCCGCAAAGTTGGGGGTTGGGGACGTCCAAAGCCATTCCCAAACAGTTCAATCTCAGCCCAGCAGTGCTCGTGATGGGCTTGGATGCCATTCTTCTCAAGTGCTGGACCATCTATCTACTGCCAGGGTGTATGTACTGCAACAAAAGCAGGAGCCTTGAGCAATTTCGAATCAACAGCTTCTGCCAGAGAGCCGCAGTATATTCCAAGAACAACCTCTAGAGCTTCGCAGCAGGCTTCTCCCCAGCAAGCCTCGCCTTCAAGACCCTCCTCAGAATCTTTCCACTGGGTGACTTGGGTATAACATCCAACAGCTCAACACCACCTCTCAGCCACTTATGTCTCGCCTTGTGCGTCTCCACATGCTCACTCACGGCCTTTTTGACCGCATCATCAGCTAGACCACTGGCTTCCCTGCTCTTGACGATAAAAGCCAGCGGAACTTCGCCTGCGCGCTCGTCTACGATACCGATGACGGCGCTGTCAGAGACGTAGGGGTGATCGAGGAGGTGAGCCTCCAGTTCGGCCGGTGCGACTTGATGGCCCTGTCAAACGTCAGATGATGTGTTTACTGTCGTGTTTGCCGTGCCCACCTTGACTTTGATGAGTTCCTTGATTCTGTCCACGACAACGAAATGCTCAAAACCGCGGGTGGATTTCCGCACGAGCACTTCATCGCCCGTCTTCAGCCACCGCCCATCTCTGCGCCACACAAACGTCTCCGCATTCGCCTTTTCATTGTTGAGATAGCCCAGCACAACATTGGGCGCTTGCACGTAGAGTTCTCCGCGTGTCTCGAGCTCAGAGACTTCTCTGCCGTCCTGGTCTATTACCTTGGCCTTTACGCCCGGGAGGAGAGAGCCCGACGATCCCAGGAGAGGGTCTGCTTCGCTTGTGTGGGTGACGCAGGGCGAAGACTCGGTCAATCCTGATCTTGTTAGTGCAGCCGCGAAGGATGGTGCTGGGGGCCTACCGTAGCCTTGACTTATTCTCCATTTCGGGTACATCTCGTGAAGTCGTTCGCTCGTCTCGCTACCCAGCGGTGCCGCGCCAGAGAACACAAGACGGACAGAATCGAGGTCGTACTTGCTGCACGTGTCTTGGTTGCCGAGTAATTGAACGATGATGGGCGGGACGACACTGAGCTGCTCAATCCGGAACTTCTGGATGGCGCCCAGGAGCTGGTCAAGCTGGAGTCGCTGGAGAACCACGACCTGGTCGCCGCGGTACTGCGAGATGTGGGCGATGACGCTGAGACCGTAGATGTGCGAAAAGGGCAAGAGGCCGAGAACGACCTGGTTGTCGATGCCGTCTTGTTGACGAGTCATGTTCTCGGCAGTCTGGAGCATGAGGGTGTTTGCGATGACGTTGTAGTGAGAGATCATGACCGCTTTCTAAGGCAGGCTTGTTAGATGGGTTGTAGAGCGCAACGGGATACATACCGGAAGGCCAGACGTGCCGCTCGAGTAGCATAGGTAGGCGACTTGCCTCTTTCCCTGGCCCGGTACCCATTCTGGTATAGACAGAGGTGGTAGACTCTGACCCTCGGATATCAAATCGTCAACAGTTTTGATATTCGTATCGGTAGAAACGCCTGGGACAGGGAGGAGAAAGACGTGCGAGGCGGGTATCCCCACAGCCTGCGTAGCTCTGAGCGCCGTGCCGAGAAGAGGCGCACATGTGAAGAGCGCTTTTGCGCCAGAGGATCGAAGCTGGTGCTCGAGCTCTGATGCTGAGTGTGCCATGCTAGCTGGCGTGACGATGCCAGCTACGCGGTGAACAGCGTGAGTGGCGGGGATGTAGTCAATCTGATCAGTTCATTAGCAAGCAATGCACGGCAGTTTCTGCGACGCCCAACCTGCCGTGTTTAACGAGTAAATCGCCACGACTCTATCCCATTCTGTTCCCTCGTGGGGGTCGAAACCCACGGCTTTGGCGAGGCCTCGTGCGAGATACTCGACGCGCTGAGCGACTTCTGCCGCCGTACGCGACTGACCTGTTACACCACATGTGTAGGGCGTTTTGGATGCCGAAAAGGCTCTTCTGCCATGAGATTCCGTGTTGATAAAGTCTGCGACACTGACTGAGTCGGGAATGTCTACGAGTCGTCAGTTTTCTGTCGAGATGTAGGGTAGGCAGCCTGGTTGTACGGACCGGGGAGACTGGGGAGCCATTGCGGTGGATGAAACGTCATGATGGCTTTTTGTACGTACAGCTGGCGTTGAGTAGAGATGCTATGTCACTGGGCAACGATATGTATCGTGATAGGAACAAGGTTAAGTTCATGCCACGGTATTTAAACAAGGTTTGGGCGGTTTGGGCTGATCAGGAGGATCAGATTGAGTTGAGCGGCCTCGGTTTGCCTGTTCAAGTTCCGCGGATCAAAAGCCGAGGTCGTCTGCGTAGATCCAATCAGAACAAGCAGAGCTCAACTTGCCAGCAAAATCTGGGGAACCAACGTTGGGTCTCGTTTTTTACTAGTTTCATAGACAAGGTAGGATATAGACCACGTAGACCATACTCTTCCCAAGCGCCTGGTTTCCTCGGCATTGCATTCCATCTGGCCTTGATTCATGCTGCTGCACCCACCATCTGTTGTTTCAAGCGGCATTTTCATCATTCTATCTAGGTGCTGTTATTAATAGAAACAACTCTGCGGGCATATTATCCATGCCAACAGGGACCATGTCTTTGGTGTATGGGTGGTTGGCATAGTGATGGACGAGACGAGCTGCCTTTGTAGGGAGCTGAGCAACAATTCGGCTCGTTTTGGAAAAGGGCCCGACCCGCGTATAAGATTTTTGATTTTTTTGATTTTTTTGATTTTTTTTAAAACACGTATTCTGTTGAGATGGTTGCGGCTGTTAGTTTCACACTCAAGCGTCTCGAATCATCACGGTAGGCTTGGTGGCAGAAAACGGCGGCAACAACCTGACGAGACAAAGGGTCTCCTTGTTGTTTCTCCTTCTGCTATTTCTGCTATTTCTTTGGCAATTATAGAAAGGACAACCATGTAGCTTATAGATAGATACGGCAGTAAAAAAAGAACAAGATACTTGCTGGGCAGGAACAGCACATGGTAGATATACGATTACATGGTGGCACAGTATAACCCACAGCCTCCAGCAGATGGACGGACGCACACGAGGTGCCAACCTGACTGCATGCACCTGTCTGGAGAGAATAAAGTAACCTTGGGGAGGAGAGACTCCGAAACTAAGGTCAAAATCAAAGACCAAGTCTGCCAAAGCTCCGAAACCACAACGCAAGCTCCCCAACCACAAACGATATAATAGTAGGCTTAAGGCATCACCACCAAGCATGGTAAACTACAGCCTGGCATCGTTCCTCAGCCTCGGACTACAGAAAATGACTTCTACAGAGCCTGTTCCTTCTTCTTCTTTACACGAACTGCCGTCTCCTGTTCCGGTTTCTTCTTCTTCACTCGAACTGCCGTCTCCTGATCCGGTGCCTGTCGACGACTATCTGACCTTCTTTGACAATCCTCGAGTACTAGTCGATCTCAACATAGACCTCGTCGGCTTGGCGGAGGAAAGAAACAAGATTGGCAATCAGGCGAGTGCGGACGACAACGTTCAGGAGCAAGACTATATCAAATGGTGCGCCGACTTGACAAATCCTATGCCGTCAATGTATTGGAACCCTGAGCGACAGCGTTGGGAGTATTGTAAGGTACCAGCGCCTCCTGCTGTTCAAGATACACAGAGCCAGGCCCAGTCTTGGGAGCATGGCGAGGTACCAGCGCCCCCTATGGTTCAAGATATACAGAGCCAGGCCCAGTCTTGGGAGCATGGCGAGGTACCAGCACCCCCTACGGTTCAAGATATGCAAAGCCAGACCCAGTCTTTTCAAGATACACAGAGCCAGACCCAGTCTTGGGAGCATTGCGAGGTACCAGCACCCCCTACGGCTCAAGATATACAAAACCAGACCCAGTCTTGGGAGCATTGCGAGGTACCAGCACCCCCTACGGCTCAAGATACACAAAGCCAGACCCAGTCTTGGGAGCATTATGATATACCAGCGCCCCCTACGGCTCAAGATATACAGAGCCAGACCCAGTATTGGGAGCAGTATCTCCAGCCGGAGCTGAACCCGTTCTTGGCAGATACTCAAAGCCAGCCGCAGCAGCATGGCTTGGGTCCTCTAGAGAGCGGCGACGATGGGAATGGCCAATACAGACCGACAGCAGCCATGAACCGTGTTAATTTCACGGATACATTTGATGCCAAAAGGTGAGGGAAACTGAGATTGAAGCTATCGACAGGTGCTAACACCACAACACTAGACAGATGACAGGCCAAAACACATTCCATCTCCAGTAGCAACTTTATTTGTTTGACAGACAAGCACGATCAAGACTTGACAATCTCGAACCCCTTCATGTGATCAAGCGCCGCGCGAATCTCACGCTTGTATTGCGGAATGCCACCCGAGTAGCACACGGGCTCGTAGACCTTGTCAGGGATGGAACCACCCATGTAGCTGTCGAGATGTTAGCCTGCGTCACCGTGGCAAGGGGAGCTGGACGTACGTGGAGCGAGTGGTGGGGAAGAGACTGGTGTTGTTGAGGTCGAGAATGCGCTGCTTCCACTCATCGGATGCCTTGGCGCTGGGGTTGATGTACTTGATGCCGTTGGCGTTCATCTTGTCAATGCAGTCTGCGATCCACCGGCCTTGGACCTCGACAGTGGTGGCTGCGTCAACGTTAGCTTGGATCGGGGGACATGGTAGAGGGGGGGGGGGTTCACGTACGTCCGTTGCTGAGAAGAGTTGGGCCGTGAACGCCGTAGATGTGGAACATGTTGGGGTAGCCTGGTGTGGTCGTGCCAAGGTATGTCTTGGCTCCGTCCTTCCACTCCTTCTCGAGCTCAGTGCCGTAGATGCTCTCGAGGCCGAGCTGGGTCATGACACCGCTGACGATGTCGAACCCCGTAGCCACGGCGATGACATCAAACTCGTGGTGCGTTCCGTCCTGGAGGGTGATTCCCGTCTCGTTGAACTCCTTGATGCCGTTGTTCTTGATGTCGACAACCTCGACGTTGGGTCGGTTGAACTGCTCGTAGTAGTCGTACTCGAGACACGGGCGCTTGACGCCGAAGAAGTGAGGCATCTCCAGGGGTGCGAGGAGATCCTTCTTCTTGGGATCCTGGATACGGGCTCGCGTCTTCTTGGCCCAGAACTTGTACGACTCCTTGTTCGCCTCGGCGTTGAACAGGTTGTCCTTGTACAGGGCAACCCAGAACCGGAAGCCGCCATCCTTCCAGATGCTCTCGTAGAAGGCCTCTCGCTCCTCGGGGCCGTCGTCAAAGGTGTTCTTCTCGTTCCAGTCGTAGAGGAAACCGGCAAAGTTGTCTTCGCGGTATCGGAAGAGCTCGGGGTAGAACTTCTTGGTCTGGTTCTGCTCCTCGGCCGAGGGGTACTTGCGGCGGAGGGGAACAGCCAGGTTGGGGGTGCGCTGGAAGACCTTGACGTGGCCCGCCTTGGGGCCCCAGGCCTGCGTGATCTGTACACCTGTGGCGCCGGTCCCGATGATGGCGACGCGCTTGTTCTTGACGTCGACCTCCTTGTCGGGCCAGAAGGACGAGTGGTGGATGGTGCCCTTGAACTTGTCCATGCCCTGCCAAGGGGGGATGTATCGGTTGGCCGCCTGGAGGGAGTGTCAGTGTGTGCTGGTCGTTGACCGGAGCAGCGGTACTCGGTCACTCACAAATCCTGTGCCCAAGACGAGGTACTTGGGCTTGGCGACACGGCCATCAGCGGTGCGGACGTTCCAGCGTCCTGTGCTGGTGTCGAACTTGGCGCCTACAACAACCGTGTTGAAGGCGCAGTCCTTCTTGATGCCGAGGACCTTGTCGGCGTGGTCAAAGTAGGCTCGCAGCTCTGCGTAGTTGGGGTAGTTGGTAGACCACGTCCAGGTGTTGTAGACTTCGGGGAAGCTGAGCTCGTACTCGGGGATCTCAGAGTCGACACCGGCACCGGGGTAGCAGTTCCATCGCCAAGTGCCCTAGAGGAACCAGGTTAGATGTGAGCTGGCGTGTGATGAGAAGGGGGTCAACTCACGCCCGTGTCGTTGCCGGCTTCGTAGATGACCGTCTTGTAGCCACGATCACGGAGTGTCTTGAGCATGAAGATACCGGCGAAGCCAGCTCCGACGATGAGGGCATCTACTTCGAGATTGTCTGCGTATACACCCTTGTCGCCATGATGTGTGACGGAGTAGTCGGTGAGCTCGGTGTTGAACTTTTTGTTGGAGTGCGAGGCAATCTCTGAAGCCATTGTGAGATGTGACGGATGGGAGAATGAAGCTGAGAGAGAGAAGATGAAGAGTGAGATGTTTGTGATTGAATGATGGCAACTTGGCAGGATGAGCAATGTCTATTTAACCATGGACTCTCTTCTCATCAACTGCGCCCCTCGTCAAGGGACTCACTCACCCACTCACTCACTCAGGAGCACCGACCCTTGAAACAAACACCTGCATCAAACACGTACAATGGCAAGGGACGAAACAAGAGACAAGCAGGCATCGGGATCCCCTCCGCTGTGCGTTGTTGGGTCCGCGACGTGCCACCAAGTATACGCAAACGAACCCTTGTTATTGCTGTATGACTAGACTATGTGGATATGGATAACTGAACTCTAGTAACTGCATACCAACCGCATACCAACCGCATACTCCCCTTGTTGTTGGTGGTTGGCTGGCAACTGAAGCAGTGAAGCTGTATCTTTCCCTGCCAAGACGACATAGTCTGGCTCTCTCACTGACCTGGCAGTCCCCTCAACACCCCTGCTAGACTAATGCATATGCAAACACACAAGGGTTCAGGTCTGTTCTCTCCCGGTCTCCCCCCCGCACGTACGACGCTGGGAAGTAACCCCATATTCCCCGGCTCCCCAGACGCTTTGACACCTGGCATCTGCCGAGCGCAAGCCTCTCCGCAAGCTCTTGGATGAAGCTAGGCTACCCCTCACTTATGAGACTGTTGGTTTCGTACGTGCAGCAGTTGCGGGCGCGGCTCCGCACCAAGAGGAAGAGATCATCACTGCGGGAACTTGGCCTTAAGAACCGTTGCTAGAAGCGGGGGAACAAGCTTTGTTTTCCCCCCTCCCAAGCGGGCTGACAGGTGCTGTGGTGGTCAGAAACAGTGCCATGTGACATGCCCTACTTGGCTGCGCTGGTATTTTGTCTTGTCCAGCTTGGTCGTGGATTCGACTATAAGCGGACAGCTTCCCTCGAGCTAACGGGCGATCGTGTGACTAGCAGCGGGAGAGCACGTTTTCTGTACTAAAACATACATAAATAGTGTAATCAGCGAGGGGGGTCTCTTTGTTTCTCTAGCCTTCTGTCGCAACGACCTAGCTCAATACCAAAAACGCGTCACCCAACACAAGCACAAGTCCAAGAACCAACGCCCTGAACTCTGAAGCCATCATGACACTCAGCGCCACGGTCACGTCCAACCTCCAAGGTATAGTCGAAAAGGCCTGTGCTGATCCAAAGACGGACATTCCCGGTGCAACTGTCGTGGTTGTCGGCAAGGATGGCGAGCTCTTTGCTCACTCGGCCGGCCAGCGAGGCGTCGCCACTTCAGAGCCAATGACGCTTGACAACATCTTTTGGATTGCCTCATGCACCAAGATGCTCACTGGCGTTGCGTGCATGCAGCTCGTCGAGCAGGGAAGACTCAGGCTGGATGATGGGGAGCATCTTGAGAATCTGCTGCCAGAGCTCAAGACGCTCCAGGTGTTGAACAAGGATGGGTCTCTGGAGGATAAGAACAAGGCCATTACTCTCAAGATGCTGTTGACCCATACGGCTGGCTTTGGATACACCTTCTTCAATGAGCGGCTCCGAGATTGGAGTCTGCCAGCAGGAATCGACGAGTTCTCTGGTCGGATCCAAGATATCATCACTCTGCCTCTCCTCTTCCAACCCGGAGAAGGTTGGGAATACGGAGTAAGTCGACGTTTTCTCTGGCCATCTAGGTAGCTCTCGAGTATTAACACACTGCAGGTTGGTATTGACTGGGCTGGCCTGGCGCTCGAGCGTGCCACCGGACAAACCCTCAACGACTACCTCCAACAGCACGTCTTTCAACCCCTGGGGCTCAGGAACATGAACATGATTCCAGGACAGGACATGCGCTCCAAGATTGCGTACATGAACCAGAGAGACCCAGACGGCAAGCTGCGTCCTCGCGACCACCTACAGCGGCTTCCTCTCGTCATCGACCCCAGCAACAAGACCGAGGTAGCGTCCATCTTCAACAGCGGCGGCGCTGGCATGTTTGCAAAGCCTCAAGAGTATGCGCGTCAGTATTTCCCCCCCTGGCTCAGATGCTGTCTTGGCCGCTGACCTGTGATAGGAATCCTGACCGTGCTGCTCAACGACGGAACTTGTCCACAGACGGGAAAGCAGATCTTGCAAAAGGCAACTGTTGATCTCATGTTCAGCAACCACACCGAAAGGTTCCCCAATCTCGGTCGACAACCCATTCCTGACGCAAAGCCTGATCTCACCAACCCAATTCCCGAGCTGTACCCCGTCGACGGTAACCCCCGACAGGTACGTACGACACTGCGCTCCCTCGCTTCTCCAACTCGTGGCGTGCTAACGTGACCCGCGCAGGGATGGGGACTGACCTTTATGCTCACCAACGGTGGCTTCTCCGGCAGATCCAGAAGCACGGTGCAGTGGGCAGGCCTTGCGAACCTCTGGTGGTGGGCAGATCGCGAGAATGGCGTGGCAGGGATCATATGTACACAGATTCTTCCCTTTGCCGATGCAAAGGTCTTGGGGCTCTGGGCAGAAGTTGAGACGGAGGTGTACAAGGCTATTCTGTGATGCTGGACTTGCTTGGACTGCTGCTGCTGCTGCTGCTGCTGCTCTGTAGTGCATAATGAATAATGTCGAATTCAGGTGACTACCACCTCATGTACCATTTTCGTATTGGTCATGTCCCAACTGAACCTGATCCTTGCTGCTTGGGCTCGAGACCAATCAAGGCCAGCGTAGTATTGCCCTGCGAACTGAAATGTGAGGCTGCCCACGCCTCAACCAGGTTCTACGAAACAGATCCCAGCTCGGTATTCGACGAGGGCCAGCAGGACTAGACCAGATTCGATCAAAACGCGGGGAAGAGATCATCACAACGAATCCGGGGCTCCGGGGATCCGAAACCTCGCTTATGTGGAGTAGTAGTAGTAGTCTCTTAATAGCTGATCACCCACCTGGTTTCGGACCCTTCTGCAACTCTCTCTCCACATCATAACTTTTCAGCTCCAAGAGATCTTGAGCTGTTCAGCCAGACACTCTGTGATTTGTCTCCATCATGAAGAGACAGCAGTACGCCTGCGATCAGTGTAGGAAGTCAAAGAGGGGCTGTGATGCACCCCCTCTCGACATCCCCAAGGATATGCATCCTTTTCGAGACGGGAGAATGATTGTCGGTGAGAAGCGTAAGTCGTGTCATGAACCGCCGTCTCATACTCGCAGGGTACATGTCATGACATTCACTGACAAACTCCCTCTGCTCAGCTCCTCTCACGCAGCCACTTCCCTGCTCCTACTGCGTCAAGACAAACAAAAAGTGCTCCATGCGATGGGCCTGGACGCAGATCCAAGTCTCGTACGCACTAGCTGCTGCGGCGCAGGGCGAGAGTGAGATTGAATGCATAGTTCCAGCAAAACGCCAGAGCTCCGCCAGAGGCCGGGCATCATCCCAGACGCAGGTAGTCCACGACGATGCAGGCCTCGAGACTGACGCAACGGGGACTCTGTATCTTGCTCAACCACTTCCGTCAGTCCCAGTCTTGTCAGACGCAGAGATGGGGCTTCCTAGTTTTGAGCTGCCTCCGTTTCTTCATGAGCCGTCAGACGGCGGGTTACCGTTCAGCTTCATGCCCCAGGACAGCAATGTGCTCGATACCAACTTTACTGGGATTGCTTTCGACCATCTCTCTGCAACACCCGACTTTATGGGCGAGCAATGGGACTTTCCCAAGGACACCATGTCTCAGATGTCGTCTGAATTTCAGCTCGATGCATTCTCTTTCCCACAGCTTCCCGTCATCAGCGCCTCAGAACCGGATCTATCACTCGCACCATCATCGTCGAGCCCATATGGAACCAGAAGCGACAAGGCCTGGGACAGAAAGGCCAAACGGCGGCGTGTATCAGCAGCCTGGAGTGACACGCAGGCTAGCACCCTGTCCTGCTTCTCGGCGGACCAGTCAATGATGGCCCGGTCAAACAACCAGCTCATCTCAACAAGCCTCTTGCAGATCTACCACGACGTGCTCGAGCACAACCTCTCCTGCTGGCTGACTGAAGCCACATGTCCGTTTGGCACAAGCCAAAAGGATCTTGATCGATCGGGCACAGTTGTCGAATGGGGTTCGTCGTGGACCAACAGAATCCTCCGTCGAACCCTAAACCTCGACCGTGCTGCTCAATCGACCCAGCTTGTGCGCATGACAAAGCAGGAGGATGCAGCAACCACCAAGGCTCTCCATCTGTGCATCATGGCATTCGCTACGCAGTGGGCTCAAGGATCCCGTCGTCAAAAGGAGCAGTATCCGTCACTTTCCTGCATAAACGAGGACAGCCAGCTGGAAGAATGCCTCGACGAGTTTACTCAAGAGTTCGACCGGAACCTTCAGCGCAATATCTGGGAACAGGCGCAGAGGGCACTTCAGCAAGTTGCTGATGTGGAGTCGTATCGAGTGGTGTGCGCTGAGATGATCTTTGGTCTCACCCAGAAGCCGCTGGCTCACGAGGACGACGAGGATCCATGTGACGAGTCAAGCGCCTCGAAAGGTTCAGATGCATTCGACGCAGACGTAATGGCTGACGAGATTGCCCGGGTCATTGAAAACGACGGTCCACCGATCTACATGGAGAGGGCGGCACGAAAGATGCACACTCTCAAGTACCGATACGACGCTGAAAGAAAGGGAATCTTTCGGGGGCGAAGCAAGAAGAAGAGAGAGAGCTCACTGTCGCTGCTAAGCAATGAGGATCGAGGAACGATAAGCCTCTTGTACTGGCTGACAGTCATGTTCGACACCATCAGCTCCTCCATGGCTGAGAGGCCACTGGTGGTCGCCGACGCAAACAGCCAACACGAGGATGCCAAGGGAGGTTCAGAGTGGAATGTCCCCCTGTTCATTCAGGATAACCTCGACAAGCCGAGTCGGATGGTGCACTGGCCCTGCTCGTACGAAGAAGCTGCTGAAGCAGTCACCAAGTCAGCCCCGGTCAAGGTCTTGCTCTTCCGCCATGTAGCATACCTGCAGGGTATCCTCAGACAAGGAGAAAGGGGGGAGAGGGTTGAGGAGATCATTGAGAGGTCGGCGAGTGTGTACAGATACTGGAACATGACGCAGTAGGTCGACAGATACCCCCTGAATATGAGCAGAGCTAACAACCAGCAGTGGCTCATTCTTCCGAGAACTCCTTCAAAACTACGAGTCCATTCCGGCTCGGATCCAGAGCTGGTTCATCTGCATCTCGGCCCACTGGCACCTCGGCGCCCTTCTCCTTGCCGACCTCATCGAGCACATTGACGAGAACCAACTCGGCATCACCAGCGCCAGCCAGAACCGCAAGTGCTGCAAATGGGTCATGCGCATCCGCGAGCGAAGCGCCAAAGAACTCTCCGACCTCGCACAAGTCGCCACGACCCCTGAGCAAGACATGGCCTCCGGCAGCAGCGCCGCTCCGCAGCTCTCAGAGTTTCACCACGCCATCAACGAGGCCATGATCCTGACCGAGCCGTGGACTGTGATTGTGATACGGGCGTTTTCAAAGGCTGCAAGTTATCTGCTGAGCGAGGCGAACGATCTATTGCAGTTTGACATGGCTGCGTCTGGACATGACAGCTCTGAGCTGCAGGAGAGGTTTCAGAGAGCCGAGGAGTGCATCAAGGGCTTATGGCTCTTGGGCAAGAAATCAGACATAGCCAGGAAGGTGGCGGGTATATTGTCCAAAGAGAAGACCAAGTTGCAAGGGTAATTATCTGGGTTTTGGCGCGGTTTTCTAGGTCACAATACATCATGATAGTAAGCGTTGTTGGTTATCGTTACTAGAGGAATACTGAGTAATACTGTTTTCCAAGGCCTTGTCTATAGTATCAAAATGTGTAGATTTCCAGGCTAGTGCTTGCTTTATTACTATGAATCATAATCTGATGCATCTGTGGCTCTTTGGGTTGGGTAATGGTTTGAACAATATGCAACTTTCTAGCAACGCAAAACGAGTCAAGAAATGATGATAGCTCATCCACCAAACGAAAGAGGTTCATGGCAAACATCACAGTTTCAGTAGGTTTCATAAACATGGTGGATAAACGTTACTATTATATAATAATCCATCCCAACTCATTACAGCAGCGTGGTATCTTTTAGCAAACTCGCAGACGTTGACACTCCAATCACATCTTCTCAATATCCCTGGGAGCGTTGGTAGGCTCCTCATCGACAATCTTGTTCTCCAAGGCATTAGGCTGATAAGCGCCCTGGAACTCGGAGGCTTTGATCATGTTCCACTTGTCCTCCTCGGAGTCGAGATGCTTGAAGCAGAACCAGAAAGCAACACCACCAACAAAGGCAATGACGGCGACGGTAGTATAGTTCCACACAAGAAGAGGATCGTCAGAAAGGGGAGTGAAGGCCTGGCCGATGGCAGCGGAGATGGCGCTCATGAAGAGGTTGACACTCATGACGAGGGACTTCATGTTCTCGGGGGCCTTGGAGTAGGCGTACTCGTAGGATGTAACGTTGGTGAAGATCTCGCCGAGGCCGATGAAGATATAGGGGAGGCACTGAGCCCAGACATTGATGTCGGCAGGTTCACACTTCTCCTCGGTGGAGGGATCGATACCGTTGGCGTACTTGCCGCAGGGGCTCTTCATGTAGATGTAATGCTGCATGACTGCCGATGCGACCATGGAGAGAGCAGAGATCATGAAACCGAATGTCATACGCTTGATGGGGGTGAAGAGGAAGCCCATCTTTCGGAGACCGGGGTAGACGACGTGATCGATGATGGGCACCATGATGACAATGGAGATGGGGTTGAGGTTCTGGATAACGTCGTTGGGGACACCGTTGAGCTGCATGGTGGTGGCCTGCGTGGTGAGGTTACCAGTCATCTGGTTGTAGGCGAGGAAGAAGATGGGCAGGAAGAGGAAGACCTTGCAGGCCATGAGACCACGGCGGACTTCGTCGACCCAGGCGTCATCGTAGGTCATCCAAGCAGGGCGCTGGTCGACGGGGATCCGAGAAGGCTTGGCGAGCTCCCAGTCGAGCTTGAAGGGCCTGCACTGCTTCTGGACGTAGACAAACATGCGCAGAAACTTGGACAGGACAGAGCCGGTCGCGGGCTTCAGCTTGTAGCTCTTCTTGTTGAGAGCCAGGACAATAGGCGCGATCAGGAAGAAGATGGTGGGGATGAAGAAGGCGAGCCAGAAAGAGTGGTACTTTTCGACGTACACCATGCTGATCTGTCCAAGAACGGATCCGATGTTGATGGCGAAGTAGAAGTAGAGGAAGACACGGGTGTTGGTCACAGCAGGATCAACAATGACGCGCTCGCCATTGCGGACCTCGACACGCATCTTGGTATCCTCGTTCTGGTCAGCAAGAAGAGGGGAGACGTTGGCCTTGAAGAAACCTGTGCCGACGCAGAGAGTGATCAGACCGACGATGAAGGCACCAAAGGCGGGATCCTTGCGGACAATGACGGTGGGGGAAGCAGCAGCGACGAGGATGGCGTGCGCGATTGTTGAAACAGCAATGGCGATGTGAAGAGTCCAGAAACGACCGAGCTTGGCGTCGGCAACCCAGGCACTACACTTGTTAGCAATGCGAGCTTGAGACTGGGCGGCCAAGTTGGGCTTACCCAATGAGAGGCATGAAGTAGGCAAAGAACTGGTTGAACAGAGAGATACCCTGAGCAGCCTTGGGTCCCATGCCCAGAGCACCGGCTTGATCGTTGGGATCAAGAGGAGCACCAGTGGTTGAGCCTTCAGGAAGCTGCTGGGCTACAAAGTTGGTGTAGAGAACCGAGGATCCGTAGTAGGAGAAACGCTCGCAGGCCTCGACAAAGGCGATGGTGTACATGGCCCACTTGATCTTTCCGGAAACACGGCGAAGGGTATGAAGCTCCTCCTCTGTGGGAAGCTCATCGTCCGAGTCGGAGACGGAACGAACTTCTCTGCTGATGTCGATGGAGCCCTTGGCAGGGACCTGGGAGTTGACAATGTCGGCGCCAGCGATGGCGTCGGCGTTGAGGTTGCCGACGGTCGTCATCTTGAAGACTGCTTGCTATGAAGGTGGATCGAAAGTTGGAGGAGTAGACGAGTTGTCGAGGATGCCCTGACCGGAAGGCAAAAAAGATGGGATTGACGACAAGGTTATATATCAGTCAATGGCAGTATATCCGCCGACAAAACGGTCTTGGCCGTTGCCACTCTGATAGCGCAACTTTTGAGCATCTTATCGAAACAGGGGTGGCCAACCAGCATCTAGATGAATGCAACAGACAAAAGTCCTTGGACGATCCTTGTCGTTGAGTAGCTGTAGCGCGAGACGGGTCGCAGGATGGAGGTTTATTCCCTTTGCGGGGGCCAGGCCCGAGCCTGTCAAGACACGGTTGGGTCCTTTTGCCGATGCGCATGGACTTTACCCAACGGGGAAGGTAAACTTTTCTAGAGTCGGCCGAGGGCGGGTAGGAGCAAGAGGAGGACTAGCGTGGGATTTCAGGTGTGTAGCGCGTTAGCTTCTCGAACTTTTGGAGATGGAGATGGGTCGTCTCTCATGTTGTATTGTATTGTCCCAGCGAAGTGGTTTGATAAGGATCCCTCTCGCCCCGGCCTCTGGATACGGTGATGCTCCATCCAGCCCAGTCTTGACCCTGTTGATGCAAGCACTTTGTCGCTGTTTCGTCTCCAACTCATGATGGGTATTGTTGAGAAGCTAAAGACAATGTGACGGCGTGGCGCTGTTGTTGTTGTTGTTGTTGCTGCCGAGGCACAAAGAAGAAGAACCCTCCTCGTCGTCGATAATTTTTCTAGTCCAGACTTCGGAGCTGGGCGCCCTCCGGCTCCGAAATGTTGGATCTCCTATTGGTTCAAGCCACCGGCAGTGGATGCACGCCATCACCTGTCACTGTGGCTGCTGCGCCGTACGCCTCAGCTGTAACAATCACCAAGAGGGTGTGCTGTCGTTTCGCCTTGCCATGTTGGCAGCTGGAAGGAACGTAGCAATTGAATCAAAAGTTTGAATGCTGTGATCAAGGTGGCTTGACGATGTGACCCAGACCCGGCGACTGCTTCATTCGTACTGCACTACTTGCTAGAGTATATGGATGGAGTCGTCGCATCTTGATGTCTACGATAGGCGACAATAATGTATGCAGTACGAGTCGCGTGCTCCAATGTCCTCTGCTAACTAGGATAGTTGACGAGCGCATGGTCGCTTCTCATAAGATGGTCGTCTGCCTCCAGTTAACTCATGTAACGGTAACCCTGCCAAGACGGGTAAAGCCAACCACACTATCGGGAATAGCTTCGGGAGGATGCTCAATCTCTGTGGCGAGAGGAGATTCCTCTGCCAACAGTCGAAATGTGGCAGCGCATCCAGTGCGTGAGTGCATGTGCGTGCACCGTCAAACATCGGGGCTCGTATCGCTCACGCCTCGGATATCATCTTTGTTGGTTGGTTGCATTGCTGATAACGGCTATACAACCTCTATTAGAGTTGCATGTCCGACCAGCTTCCTGTCGATTTACAGGGCCCCATTCTCCCCAGTCTCCACCAGATGAACCATGGCCACCATGTGCCCTCAACCTTTCCAAGCAGCCAACTTCTCCGACGCAGATGGATCTCGTTACCTCACAAATTCCTCTCTGGCTGCCCCTTTGAGGCTTCCGAGATAAGCTTGCAATCAAGGTTGTATGGTTTAGTCTTTTTTGTTGCGGGGGAATTAGGTAATGGCTGACAATTGGGATGGGGTCTCTGCTCCTTTCTGCTCAGCATTCGTCTCATCCATCCGTAGCGAACTGCTGATGTCTTTGACGCGTTTAATGGCCAAGAGCTTTTACACGCGCGTGGCGCCCTATTCTCGGAACTTTTGAGGCGGCTCCACGAACTTTTGCTGCGAGCCAAGAGACTAGGAAAGTAAGTAGAGACCCCCAACCCTGGCTCTGAAACCCGGCGAGAAATTCCTCATACCCAGCGCAAGAGGGAGGACCCTTTGGCTAGCGCCGCGACCGGTTCTTTTTCAGTGGGTGCGCTTCGCGTGGCAATGGCAATACAGTAGAGTAATGGAAACCTCTCCCCCGGATTTGCTATTGGCCCATCTGTGCAATCTCGCAAGATTTGGCTGCGATATCGTCAACGATTCCTGGTCAATTTGGGTAATTTTGATAATACGCAAACGGCCTGTTTTGGCGTTTCCGCAGAGCCGCAAATCAACATGCGAGCCAAAACCCTGTTATTCCTTTTTTTACTATGATAGTTTACAAACTGTCAGCCTGCCCGCCCGGTCGTTCGGAATTCGGCAGTCTTTACTTGTCGCTTTTGGAGGACTGTTCCTCTTGGCGACTCGTACCAAACAGGCAGGTCTGTGGTGGTTGTCAAACCAACACATGTTAGTCGTCGTAGCATGACTGTATCAGCCCTTACTACCAGTACCACACAACTGCATTCCTTCTCCAATAATCACATAAACATCATCATCATATGGTTTGTTATGCTGGAGTGTTACATTCGGCTCCCACCGTTTCCAGGCCTGGCATGTTCAACCCTGGGTCGATTCGAGTGGGCCGACACCACCACCTCCATCACCGGAGGATTGATTCGATGCAGTCCTGATGAGTAGATACACCCGAGGTATCTATGCATACTACTACCCCGTTTGAGAGACAAAATCTTGGCTGATTTTCAAGATTGACTTGTGGAGTGACTGTCCTGTTTCAACGGTCAGCCGTGCCTAGATCATCCTGCCCTGGCACGCAAGTGGATAAGGGAAAGGCCCCAGATATGCGAGACTTTATAGTAGGAGAAGGATAGTAGAAGGAGATGAAATAATTTGAGCATTTTGGGCGGATTTCAGCTTGATCTACTCCGTATCTGGTACTCCGTACTGTCTCTCTGGGTAGCACCGTTGGGACAAGCGACCGAGTTCCGTGCGATAAGGGAACCTAGGGTGACAGCCTTCAAGTGAGAGTCCATATTCTGACAGAGCTTGACACGTTCAAAAGCTGTGCAAGCTACTGGGTCAGATCTGATGCGCTCGTGAAACTGGTGTGCACGAACAGATATGGAAGATTGCCGTTTAATTGTTGCACTCGTCTGTTGTTGAGAGCTGTATGCCCAGTAGCAAAAACTGCTTCAGACGGGGCATTCCATAGATACCAAACTTGAAAGGTTGTCAGAAAGACCTTCAGACAGGTTCCAGAAAAAGCGACACGGGGTAACTGGCGCAAGGAGAACGAAGTAGAGGATGGAACTCGTTCCCAAGACATCGGATCATGCACCACGACTGCATAGAGTAATCTGACGGACTAGGAGGACATCCGCGATTGGAAGGTATCCAGGGCGATCTATTTCTATCTAGTTGTCAGTCTTATCAGTCACTTGTCATATTACTCGCTTATCATCGAAAGTTGCTAACTCGATGCTCCAGGCTAAACGCGCCTCGCCACCTTGCATTGCTATTTTCAAGTCATCAATAAATGAGGGCGATGCGAACACACCGTTATGTAGACTAGCCGCTTGTTGTAAGGTCATAGAGAACGAGACGGGCTTTGTTCCTGTCGTCCCTTGCACACTGTGTCTTCTGCCAGCTAAGAGTTTTAAATCCGCAGCTTTTCGGGTGCCGGATAACTATCTATCTCAATCCAAGCTATAGTGCACCAATTACTATCATTAAAGATCATGCCGCTCTCGGATAGCGAGTGTTTCCCAGCAGGTAGGGTCAAATTAACTGGATTGTCCAAGGATATGCTCCCATCCACAATTCAATATCAACAATGTCAAAAATCGTGGGTTTATAAATTTGACGTCTTGGTTCAGCGGATTTAATCCCAGCGGTTACAGAAGCTCCATGGGCGGATGTCTTTTGATTGTAGTTTTCGAGACCGGTACAACACACAATCCACGCACCGCAATCTTCACTCAGTCCTGTCCAGCATAAACCACTTGCAAGCATGACGCCGGCGAGGCCTGCTTTGTATCCTTGAGGCCTACGAACTGCACCTACCGTATTTTGTCCTCGAGTATTCTTCACGGGGTGTAATCCTCGATTTCACCTTCCCGTTCCACGCCTTCATCTTTCGACTCTATCAACACCGTCATCACCGTCATCCTCAGCGTATGCGCACTCAAGTTTATCTAGCACCACCGCGTCGACTAGCAAGGAGGACAGCGAATCTATCACGGACCGAGCTCTTGACGTTGAAATGAGTGTATCAAGACTGCGTGATATCATCACAATTCTTCACCCAATGAATAACCACAACCACTAGCCACAATTCATAGCAAAAATCGACTTGTACTAATTCAAAATCATTCGCGGCGTTCTTCGAGAGTCTGTCATGATCCCCTTCTACCCAAGACCCCGGAGTGCCTCCCACTCATGCTCGAGCATTGAATAATTCACAATATCGTACCACTTTCTGTCGAACCAGAACGCCTGCCTGCTACGACCTTCTTCTGCAAACCCCAGTTTCTTATACAAATGCTGCGCGCGCTCGTTGTAGCTGACCGTACCGATCGAGACCCGATGGAATCCTCCGAACCGAAATGCCCAGTCAAGCACCCAATCGATGGCTTCTCCTCCGTATCCTTTGTCCTGATGGGCTGCAGCAATCACAAGACCAATCCCAGTGTCCCTGTGATGTTCTCGGCCCTGTGGCCTGCCACCCCAGCCCAAGACCAAGTAACCGATGGAAACAGGCTCTGATGTTTCAATCCCTTGGTTTCGAGCTTCTTCAGGTGATAGACAGATGATTACAGGCAAAGTTGCTTTTTGGATCTGCTCAATCAGGTCCTCAGACTTGTTGGCGCTTTTGGGTCGCAGCACGGCCAAGTCTGAGAGAGCCCCAATGACTGGGTCATTCTGGAGGCCTGTGAATAGTTCTCTATCCTCTTCGTTGTTTTCAGGTGCGCGGTAGACTAGTCGCTTGGACTGGAATGCTGTTGCAAGCTTATCGGTGGCCATGATTGCCGTCGGGTGTACAAGTATTGGCCAACGCAGATGAAAGAAAGTATTTATACCAGATGCAAAGGCGCTATTCACTCTGTGGTCTTCTGAATAGATGCTTATATTCATTGATCCCTGCTGTCAATGACTCACGCCTTCATCTACTAGCATGATAACGCAATGTCATCATTGTGTGCTCGCCATCACCTTGCTGTCACAGGGATGATAGATGGTGAGTCATAGCAACTCATGTCCTTCCACAAACTGTGCACTCGTTCGGGGCAGTGGGAGATATGAAATGAGGACCAATACTGGGACGTTATTTGATAATCTTTCCAAGTTGTAGGGCATCCTACTGGATCACTCGACTTCAACTAGCTGCTGTACCACATTTCAAATTCACTGGACTTGAAGAATCACAAAGTAGGCCCGAATCCCCGCTCCAATTCTCTGGTTTCCCACGTGATTGCTGACAGTCTTTGTTTTACCGGCTTCATTGAGGGCGTCCACTTTGTCTTTGTACCCCTTGGTCTCCCATACCGACTCTCTGACAGTTGAGATAATGAAGCCGCCTGGTTTCGTAACCCTGACAAGCTCGTCAAAGGCTTCAGGCCCTAGGTGACCTTCGGTCATAGTCCCAACGCAAATGACAGCGTCATAGAATTGACAAGATACCTTGAGACGCTCGGCGAGGTTGGCCACGTTTAGGGAGTTGTAGACGCCTGTTCGCTCGGCAACTTGGAGCATGCCAGGGCTGAGGTCAAGTCCATCATCCAACTGTTTTGCACCATGCTTGGCAAGGCACTCTCCGACAAGTCCTGTTCCGCAGCCCGCGTCCAAAATCCTTGCGTCTGCCATGTGAGATCCCACGTACTTGGCTAGTTCATCGGCAGCAAGCTGAGGTGCAACGTATTCCTCCCTCTCAACGTCTTGGTTGTAGGTCTTGGCCCACTCGTCATAGGTACCAAGCGTTTCTGCAACGCTAGATGATTTTAGAGACCGCTCCAGATGAGACATGTTGATATAGTTGTTCAAGTAGATGCCGAGTTGGAAGATGGAGTGAGAACACAACCCGAGTTTTTCTCAAGTCAGGTTGAATTACGGGGTGCGGGATTTAAGTTTAGTCATGTAGCTGCTGACGTAGGTAGTGATTATTACGGGAAAATGACACTGTAGTCTATGTAGGTAGCAAGATGAGTATCATAAGCATTCGTAGAGCTGACTGACAAGATTTCCCGCAGTTTGGACTTCCAACGGTTCATCCTAAAGTCACTTTAGCTTCTTGGCGGAATATGTGTTGATTGCAATTACTCCCATCATGATGCATCCGGAAAGAAACGTATTGCACGCCAAACGTAGATCAGATGCTTTAGGTCACAGGCATGTGGCAAGGGATTGGCAGGGAGAACAAGTCCTAGAAGAGAGCATTTCCTGTACATGGATCTTGTGAATAACAACGGAGAGGAACGAGGTTACCTCTCGATGGCCCTGCAAGCGTCCACAGCGTGGTATATCAAAATTTAAAACTATGGGAATTCTCTGCTAGCTACAAGTGCCATCCAATCACGGCAACAGTAGGTTCCCAAGACTGTCGCATCTGAATACGTCCGATCACCACTTTGGTTACTCTCCATCAGGGATGGCGGCGTCCAACATCCATCTCTAACATGAGGCGGCTACAAGATGTGTTTGTACCTTGGCTACCAAAATTCCCTCCACAGCGTGTCCATAAAGATGAAGGTCTTGGTGGTTATTGGCACATAATACAGCTCACACAAGAATCAAACAACACGAAGCTCTTCCAGCCAGAAACAACGCTACTATCGGCTGCACGTATCAACACATTCTTGTCCTTGGGATTCCTCCCATCTGAGCACGAAATCCTCATTTCCTTGTTTGAAGAAGACCCGCCCAGTGTTCAAGAAAGGCTGGCCCTTTTCGAGCAGACGAGGGCCGGACGAGTTCTAGAGAGCATGCGAGAAGGATGTTGAGGAGCAGCAGGCATTATATCCAGCCATCTAGTCGTATCTCATTTGTAGTTGTATTGTTCAATTGGAATTCGGTATGCCTACATCTACTGAGCACTCATTGGAATTTGAAAGCTTACATAATACTCACCCCCTACACGTGACCACGCAAAATCGTGCCTGCTGTTGTCGATTACACTACCTCTCTAACCGTGCTTCGACGAGAGCAGCCTCCGATACGCTGAATGTCCCGACCGCACTGCAATGGGGACTCGAGGACTGGAAATAGTGCGCTTCCGCGGGCGTTACTACATCCGCCACCACCAATACGACAGCTATTTTGAGGGCCTCGGTGCCAAGATAGTGGCGAGGATCCCCGCCGACGGCGATGGGTATCATGGTACGCTGCGAAAACCAATCACGGCCTCGTGGGATGCTAACGGTTTGCATATTGGCTCAAGGCGACGCGAGAGAGCTATGCGGCGAGAGAACGTGCCCTTGAGGAAAAGGTCTACGAGATCCGCGACGGAATCGAACCCGACTACTCTCAGCATCATGACTTGGTCGCGCTTCCTACCGAGCTTCCACGGCTGGGTGACTACGACGCCGAGTACATTTACATCATCAACCTCGACCACGAGATCCTCACCATGAACAACGGCATACACTGGAAGCTGGGCAATATACCAAGACAAGACAACCTGTGGCTTCGCGCCATCGTCGACAGCATCTATCCGTATAAGCCGACCATCTCCCTCGACATTTGCCCAGAAGAACATGTAGCCTCACCAGCCCTGGAGCTTCCCAAGCCGGACAGGACGATCGAGTACAATTTTCTCACCGTAGTCCCAAAAACGACCATGGGGCAGGCACCGATTGCGTTTCTCACCCATGTTCTCGCCAGGATGCTTATCGGATATAAAGACGAGATCGTTAGATTTGGCAGAGAATGGAGTCCGACCTCATTTCCTTTCCGTGAATTGACCTTTGCCATGGTCTCCATCGCCTCTGGCCAGGCCGACTTCTTTTCCTTTCCCGCCTAGCCGTGTAACCCTCGGTCTTGCTATTGGTTTGGATGCAATTCCGACCACCTCCAGACGTCACCCGGATGGCTCGACCAAGACTGGGCCGGTAGTCGCGCTCCATTGCTCGAATTTGGCTCCATGGCTCATCGACCGGGCGAGCCTCCGGGAGCGTCACCCGCGGAGACCATGTATTGGCATGAGAATGTGCTTGTCAGCCTCTCACTGGTGATTGACGGCAAGGCCATTACCGAGGCCGTCACCTACGGCGTCGAACAGGGCCGTGTTCACTTTCAGATCGTTGTCATGTCGCTCTTCAAAGTCGCTTTTGCAGACGTTTCTTTGGGCGATGACGGAGAACCGTTTGTTCAAGTCAGTGACGCTGTTCCTCTCTCGCCTTTGCGGGCAGCGTATTGCGTGAGCACACATCCTCGCGAGCGGCCGGAGCTGAAAGCCAACGGGAAAGCCCAGCGTCAGCGCGGTGAGCTCATTATGCAATCGAACTGCACGGGGACCGCGCGAAGACTGCAAAGCCAGTTCCCCGGACTAGCGGCGCTGGTCAACTTCTTTGATGTCGCTGCGCGCCGCCGTGCAGCATCGAAAACGGCAGGCATATTTCCGCCCGAGCTGTACGACCGCATCCTGGACTTTGTGGACTATGATACGTGGAAGAGTTGCTCAACTGTATCGCGCCAAGTTCGTAGCTTCTGCCTCCGCAAGTACAGGCTCGATGATCAGACCAGGGTTGTGGCAGGCCCTTTCGTGAGGCTGCAGAAGCATCGCGAAGAGCGCCTACTATCGTTCGACTTTGAAGACATGCAAACAGGCAACACCGTACCAATGATGGAAGTTCCTCGTTGTTTTCGGACGGAAAAGTGTAACTGGATGCCGGTCATTGGTAACGACCGGAAAACTCTCATGCTGGACGTGTTTGTTCAGTATGAGCCGGCTGGGGATGTGCCAGTGGAAGATGATAGCGATGATGATAGTAAACGGGGCCGCGAGCACACGACTCGTCGTTGAACAAGTTGTATTGTTTCAGATGCAGGACTCGAGAACTCCACCTCTGGATTTCCTAGTCTATCTCTCTTAGGAAACTAGACCATTACACCAAGGGCGAGCTGCATCTCTGGACCTAAAGTCTCTCTCCTTCCATCCATATCCTTCAACATGAACAATCTCTGACAGATCCAAGAGCACTCCGCCCTTCCAGTTTCTCTCCTCTGGGTAGTTGGTAAAACTGAATCCAGCTCGCCACAGGAAAGTAACAACCTCGTCCGTTGTTTTCGGGTCATTCGCCTCTTCTTGGATGTACTCATAGACGATTGCCATGTGTTCTCTGTCGCCTGACATGCGACGCTGTATTTTGCCCACGTCCAAGGTCGGCGGCCACAAAGCCCAAGGGATCCGAGAGTCCCGGCCGCTGATTTTTAACCAGCCGTAGCACTTCCTCAAGCGTGGAAGACATGACATGTTGAAGCCTTGCATGTGTTGAGATGGCGATTGGAGACTTTCCTTTGTAAATGCGTACAAGTTGGCGGCAGCGTCCTGCTTAGTTTTTGGACTCGGATTGAGGTAAACTTTGGTTGACTCGGCGACAGCTCCATCTACCGAGGCTTCCATCATGGCTAGAACAGCAGCATTTTGGCATTCTCGTTCGGGGGCAAAGTAGTGTTTGGGGTGCTCTAGGTCCCAGAACTACAACTCAGCAGATGAGAAAACGGCGGCCGAGGAGAGAGACATTGTAGTCTTACCATCTTTAAGACATACGGCCCCTCCTTGCCAAAGAATACCATCCAAGAGTATCCATCAAGCCCGCCCCCTATACATCTCGAGGCTTCCCAATCAATGTTGGCGACATGGAAACGACATTTTCGAAGCCTTGGCTTCTCAAAATCACTTTTCGAATAGCTTGGAGGGCCGTCCAGAATTCGGTCGTCGAGGAAGCAATTGGATGATGGAGCCTCTCGCGTTCTCGTTCTCGTCGGACGAAAGGGCGGCGCTTTGCGATGACGAATTTTATAATCTTGTTGCATCATGGCCAAGAAGATAGAGAGGGAGGATCGCATCGCCCGGGATGCGATGCGGAGAGAAGATGTGGCTACGTAGTCACGTGTTTGGTTGTTCTGTGAGGACTGGAGCAGCAGGCATATTGCTATTGCGATAGGTTCAAATGCTGTTTTAATTAATTAGATTAAATAGAAGCCAAGTTAGTTAAATTGCCATAGGTGGCAAGAGACATCCTGATTTTATATTAAAAGGCATAATAACTGCATAGTCTCGTCAGCTGCCATTGAACATTACAGATCCTGGCAGCCTGTACCTAGATGGAAGCCGGGGCTGACGGCACACCTTGAGTCATCTGGCGTGCTTTTTCCTTGGTGAACATTATTGTCAGTTGCACGCAGGATATGCTTCTCTGTGCACCCACTCATCGTGTTCTATTCAGGTCCTGAAGAGCGAACCCCGTAGCGGCACACACTGGTCATCTTTGAGCCAGCTCACTTTTATCTTCTTTTAACCTGTAAAAGATGCCGACTATACTCGAAGTTCTGACGAGGAACAATGTGTCGGTCAACTCAGACTCGGTTGTCCCAGGTGCCAATACCACTGTCAGGACAGACCTATCTCGGGGAGGGGAGCAGGGGCGGTGATGATGCCGATTAGTCCGCAATTTCAGATGAGTTGTTTGACGAGCACGGGTATTTCAGGCGTAACCATCCATGCTTACAAAAAGGGCGGCGGTTTTTACTATAAAAATGCAAAGGGGGATCGAGTTGACACAGAAAAGAGGGAATGGAGGAGGGTTACAGATGGATACGAACTCGAGGGTCGGAGTCATGTTTACTACACGAACAAGTTTCCCGGCTAAATCAACCGATGTGCGTTGTTTAATGTACTGTACAAAACATCCTTTACGCTCTTTATTTCAGCTAGTAGGCATAGGCGTGGATGCCAGTGCTACCGGGATTGTTTCATCGTGAAATGGACATGACAGTTGAAAATGCTGGGGTACCTACAGACGGCGGTGCAAAAGACGTGACCACCACGGTAGCAGTCGGGCGAGGGCACCATTTGGCAGATAACAGGGTCAAGGTGAATCTGCCATGGGCCACATGGCAAAAAGGCAAGCCTGAAGAGCAACAGCGGCGAGCCGCATACTAAGTGTAATAGTTGGGTCTAACTATGTTAAACTAAGCTATGCTTAGGTTTATTATTAGCAGATTGCATAGGGTACATACTAAGCTTTTATTAAGTATTATATTTCTTAATAATAAATTTAATATATAT
>JABFAK010000524.1:0-23738 GCA_013266265.1 Fusarium sp. NRRL 66182
CCCCCCCCCCCCTTCCGCTTGACTGCTACCGCAACCTAGGGGGGAGTGTAGCGTGCCTTAACCCAACTGCATCATGCACGATTGCACACCAACCTGCGCCATTTCCATTTCCATTCCCATTTCCTCCATAATAATGAATGTACTATACTATACGTATGTGCCTTTTTCCGTAGACCGCGAATTGAGTAGCTGCTACCATGGAGTAGACACCTCACCTCTCTCAACCTTTAACAGAGGGGAGGGACACCCTGGTCCTGTGTTCTCTGCAAGACCGAGCGACGCGACAGCAGTCGTCATAAACCTTGCGTTACCCACAAATATATTAGATTGGGTATCTCTCTTACTTTGTATGACCTTACCTTTCCCACCCAAAACCTCTATGGCATTATCTTACTATACGGTCGAGCCATTCCGTTTATCGTCTTGCCCTGTCCATAAAGTGCCCTGTGCCACCCTTGGCTGAAGGATACAGAGAGAACCCCCAGTGGCCGCCCCGGTTTATCTACTCGTCTAGTGCCCGCCGCACCTCGCTGTGAAACCGTCTCGCCCCCTTTATCGCCCATCACGGCCCTCTTTTGAGGTACTTTACTTTAACTGTTGATTTCGACAACAGGACAAGACGAGGTAGCGAGGCCAGCTGCCTACCATACTATTGTCCTGGTGGCCTCTTTCTCCTCTTGCATTCCTGTCAAGACGAAGGGATCTGGCTACTGCTGTGCTGTGGTGGAAGTGTCTGTAATCGACAGAGGAACCCGAGGAATCCATCAGAGGGACCATTCCCAAACAGCCAACGTCTCGACGCCTTCGACGAACCTCCAATGACGGGCCCCTACGGTTTCAGCTCTACGGTCAATCACTCCATCCATCCCATCTATCGTTTCTACTGTTACTGTTACCGTTACTCTTCCCCTTTGCGGACGGCGCCGTTCTGGCCACTGCTGGCGCTGGCCTAACTAAGTTGTAGAGACGAGGCGCCTCTTGCACCAAAAAAAGAAAGAGACAACCACTACTGGCATTACTATTACCACCTTGTCTCATTTCATTTACACCGCAATCCTGCCTTCTCGTTTGTTTCCTTCTATTCTACCTATCTTGCGCTTCCACTTCCACTTCCACTTCACCCACTGCCACTGCCCCCTTCAGTCCGGTCGCTCCATCTGCTCTTCTACGACTATCAATCTGCTCATTCTTGGGCTGGGCCCCTTTCTCACGGCTCCCTTCATCAATGCTTCTGTGTCTTGTGGTGTAGCATTACCTTCTTTTGTCACTTTTCTTTTCTTTTCATCTTATAACTGTGCTCGCCGTTTCATACGTATCAATTCAATTGCCAGCAAGCCAACCCAATCCAGGCCAAGCGACTCTTATGCCCGGTACGCATCATACTAGGCCAAGGCGACGACCACCAACATGTCTCTTCCCGTCGCAATTCAATCCGCCGTCTTCTACATCCTGGCTTGCACACCATGCGCAAAGGTTCGACATGAGCAAAAGGTTCGCGTACAAGCAAAGAAGGAGCGCGTGGAGAAGGCCAAAGTAGTGGCCCAACAACCGGATCTCTACCAGCATCCTTCGCCCTACAACACTAACCCATATTGGCAAGAGGAGATTAACATGGGACCGACGTTACCGAAGAAGTCAGCCAGCAAGAACTCCAGCCAGCGAGGTCTTACAAGTCAAGGCGGTCTAAGCAGTGTCGTCAGCGTATCCGAGCAGACGAACCAAGGTGAAAGTCGCACCAACATTGGCGCCAGCCAGTCTGTCATAGCCGAGGACGACACCATCTCTGAAGACTGGAACCGGCGGCATGGATATCAACGTGAGGATGAAGAGCTATGGGGACAATGGGGTGGACAGAGATTTATGGATGCCATTTCAAAAGCACGAGATTCCGCTGGACGATTGATAGAGTCTACGCTGGGCCTTGAGAAGGAAGTGACCGAACAGCAACGGCACGACTTTTACTTCCCCAAGAACCCACCAATCAACGAATACCACCCTCCCGTCGTCAGCAGCAAGATCCCTTCGCGAAACGCCCATCAATGGATGCTGCAGCCACCGCCCCCAGCCAAAATCATGGAAGGCAAGGTGCCCGTTAGCAGGGCTGGAAGCTCGGGGAGCAAGTCGAGCGGCAGGACGCTGGTCAACGACGATATTCAACTTGGTCGTCTTGTTCACGAGAAGCTATTCATGGAGAAGTTGAAGAAGGTGAACAGCAACCCTACCGAAACCGAACTCATCGAATCCCTCTTCCTCACCCGAACGAGCCCGTCTCTTCCTATTCACCGAACCCGAAGCCTGTCATTCGACACATCCGACGACTCACTAGACAGCGGCTTTACGAAGCGGAAGACACGACTCCGACCGGTTGCCGCTCCGCCAGGATACGATTCTTCAGACGATTCAGATTCCGACGCCCCCATTCCCTTTTCACAAAGCGCCATGAGCCTTGGTACCCGCCGAACCCCCTCAGGTGCAGGCCACGCCGCACAACGGCCAAAGCTCGAAACCATTATGAGCACACGATCAACCACTAACACTCGAATGGCCTCAAAGCGATCCAAGCGACAAAGGTCGACTCGGTCAAAGCGACTTTCAGGAGCTGCTTCTCCTGTTGGTGACGACTCCGACTAGTCCACAACCAAGTGAAACAAATCATCAGGCCACGCCTCGAAGCCATAGCAACCCCCCACGTCCTCTTCAGGAGTGTTCCTTTGCCATACCTCCTCTGGCGGTCTGGTTTTCTCTCTAAACCACCTTATTTCACATGTCTTTGTTTCCTCAAGTCTTCTCTTTTCTGTTATCTTTAGTCATGTTTCGTGTTTTGGGTTTCCTTGTTTATAAGCATTTTATGGGAATGGTTTGGATTAGCATTGGGCCGCATAGCACTCAGGCGCTGGAGCAGGTTACGGTTTTTGTCGCTTTCGCATAAAGAAAAAGGAGGCGATACGTGTCTTTCAATCGCCAAATGGTGAAAACTAAATGGATGCCGCTACCTTGGTAGCCTTGAAGACAAAACCCTCAGCAAGCTAGTAGCTGAGATATCGAAAAATAGCAAAATTGGATTTTAAACCTCAGAACCGTCCATGTCTCTGTTTTGACTACCTATGTACAGACTGAAGTTGCTCAGCCGTTATTTCATCACTATCGTGTTGTGCGGATCGGTTTACTTTTTTTGGGTATCCTGCCATGATGTCTGCCCATCCACCAAACGCCAGCCACGCAATGCATTTATTATGTTGTCCATTTCTTTGTCGAGGTTGCTCACAGGTGCATGCCCCCATCATCGTCTTCCGTTCCCAGATCTCCCATCCGTTCCTCCAACGCCTGTCGAAGCTGCTCATCGCTCAAGCTCCCACCTTCACGCCGACCCGCCTGGCGGTCCAGCTGCACCTCGCCGTTTCGAATCGTGCCCGTCTCAAAAGTCCCGTCGTTCCATGCTTCGTGCCGGTTCTCGGTTTCAGGCGTTGCGGGGGCATCTCCGTTGACCAGGACGTCCTCGTCGTTTTTGCTCGTAGCTTCGTCTCGACTCTGGAATTCTGTCCAGTCAAGACCGCGCTCCTCTACCTCTGCGCGGATGAGGGCGATGCGCTCGGCCATGCGGTTGACAACAACCTCGTTTTCGCGGATGGCGTCGATGCAGTCTTGGTCGGGCTCCGAGGCTGCTCCAGAGGGCGTCGTCTCAGTCCCCTCGGCAAAGGGCTTGAGCTGGTCGTTGGAGTATTGTAGGTGGGCGATCGAGTTACGGATCTCCAGGACTTTGAGGTGTAGCATGCCGATGGAGAGGTCCTTGAGGGCGACGGCGAAGCGCGCTGGGGCGATGGGACGTGTGTCGGCAGATGTTGATATGGAGGACATGATGGCGAAGTTATGGATGTACGTGTGGGTTGAGAGACGCAGCCTCGATGCTGTGAACAGGCAATGGGAGGATGCTTTGTGTTTGGGGATGAGTTATGTAGCTCTAATTGAGAAGACCGCGGGGCAGTCAGTAAGGTATGTAATGGTGGGGTTTAGGCTGACTTGTCATAGTATTAAGTATAGTACGTACTCCCGATGATCCCTGGCATGCCGACCTGAGTCCAAAACTTCAGTATCTGCCTCATGGATTCGAACTATTATGCACTAAAATCTTCCATCATACCATCATTGCTCCCTTCGCCGTGGTTCTCCTGGCCATTCTCGAGCCAGTGGCTCTCTAGAGCGCATATTGCGCTTTTCTTCTTTTTTTCACAATGAGCTTCTTTGTCTGTCCGAATTCCTCGCGGGTGCTGTTGAGATCTGCCCTCCAAAGAGCAGTCTCAAAGGTATCGTCGTCAGCAGCACAACCGTTTACACCAACACGATGGATCTCTGGCTGTGCATCTCGAAAACAGCATGGCCTTTTATCATCGATTGCCAACCGCCAAAATACCACTTTCACAACCAATCACGCTTCATACGAGACCCGACGAACGATATTCTTTGATAAGACGATCCGGAATTATGAAGATTTGCCGAAAGACTACCGGGACCAGGTCGGTCTTCAGTTCAGAAAAACCGATTTGACCGAGTCAGAGGTACTCGACGTATTTGGGAAGGGTATCAATGTCTCGAAAGCGAACAAATTGCTACGCATTCTCCACGGCCGACGGGTTGCCGGTACTCTCGAAGATCCGGCCTTTGCCATTCATACATCATCGTTCACCAAGAACCAAATGGCCAAAGGGCTAGAGTATCTACGAAAGTCGTCACCGGTTGATGAAGTCATGAACGCAGGGCTTCGAGCCGAGGACGAGCTTGCACAAATAGAGGAGGCTGCAAACAAGAAAAAAGTAAAGCAAGTGTCCAAGAAGGACAAGGACAAGGCCGAGGCGGCACCTACTCCAGCATATAAGCCCGATCCTGTCTACGGTCACAGCAAACTTGACGAGATTAGAGCACAGAATATTGCCAAGCGCAAGGCTAGAGAGGCTGCCGAGGTGAAGGAGCGCAAGGAGGCTGAAGCGAGGGGCGAGGTGAACTCTGGAACTCTGGCCAACCTCGACCACAAGGCAGAGCGTCAGATCTCCAATCCTAAGATAGCCGAGTACTACAAGAATGCACAGTCTGGCCAGGAAGAGCCCGCGGAGCTCAAACCATGGGAGCGTATCCTGCCTTCTGCTACCGTTGTTGCTCTCGTCGTTGGTTTTCTCGCTGCTCTTTCCACCGTCTACGAGGAGCCTGCTCCCCGATACCGTGTCTTCCCCGACATCTCGACTTCACATGCGACACTAGGAACGATAGTTGCGCTGAATGTGCTTGTTTGGGCAGCTTGGAAGATCCCTCCTCTGTGGAAGGCGTTCAACCGCTATATGATCATCTCTGTTGGCGCTGTCAAGTCTATCTCTATGTTTACTGCACCTTTCTCTCATCAGTCACTCAGCCATCTGGCTATCAACATGCTGCCACTCTTCTTCGTTGGCACCGCCCTCCATAATGAGATCGGCCGGGCCGACTTCCTTACGCTCTACATGGGCTGCGGCGCGGTCAGTTTCGTGGGCAGTGTGGCCACCTACACGCTTCGAGGAATGCTAGGCGTCACAACTCTGGGCGCTTCGGCCGCAACCTTGGGTGTATGCGCAGCGTACTTTTGGGGCCACCGCCTCGATGGCTTCAAGTTCTTTGGTCTGCCACAGGACGGCGTACCTGGTATCATTTTCCTAGCCCTCCTGTGTGTGCCGCAGCTTGCTGCCTTTGGCAAAACCGTCAAGTTCAAGGTCGATCTTGCATCGCACATATTCGGTATTCTGACGGGCATCCTGGGATTCGAGATGATCAACCGCTCCAAGGGTGAGCATCCGAAGAAGGTGATTAAAATAGGCACACAGCTGCCTCGACATGGAGAATCGGGCAAGGGGTTAAGTTAAACGACGATTATAAGGATAAAATGTACTATACTATACACAGTTCTCGACATACTCTAGATTTTCTGTACTGTTGAACAACACAACTTCCAGGCTCATTGAAGTCTGTATCATAGACTCTCCTCTACCTCCATACGGAGCAACCAAATTCACGCGAGCGGCTGTCGCGCTTAACCTGCATTACATAGCTTTTGTGGAGGTTGTGGAGTCCAAGGTTCACCAGGGCCTATCTAATATCCACGAGTGCACGGATTAGGTTCCGTCCCTCTGGCAACCGATGAGGATCACTATATTGATTATCTAGCTTTTATGTTACGGCTTGAATTGTGTGTTCCGTTTTTGCCGGCTGGGTTAGAGTAAGTCGGTATTTGCTATGGTTGTACTATTTGTGTTTTTCATGATAAGCTGGTTTGTAACGTGACTGGGTGGTGCCACCTACAATTGGCGAATTAAACCTGGCACTGGTATCTGGATCGAGCTTGCGAAGCCATAAGCAGTTCGTATGTGTTTCTTGGTTTTGCATGCTCTCAAGTACAAGTATCTGTTTCAGAGAACGATTCACCAGTGTCAGGAGCTTCATTTAAATAAATCGACTGTGGCGAGGATTACATGCATGCACTTAAGCCGGTTTAGGAAAGACAAGCACCAGTAGCCAGAAACGGATGAGTGCAACAACATGGCGCATGGCCACATGCAGTTTCTCAGCGGTGTTGCTTTTGGGATAAACATGGCATCTCTGAGTTGAATAAGGATGGTGAAATAGGCCAATCAGCGTTGCGCAGCTGCATGCAGTCTAAAGTGAATTAGCATACCAGCGTCTCTTCTCTTTCAGTACTTGTTCAGTTGGGTAGTTGATGAACACATCAGTGCTTCGGTCGACAAAGACAACCTTCAAGAGCACAGGCCCTTTGTGAACTATTAGCCATTGTGTCAAACCCTGGTTTGATGCAGGTAGCAAGCATGTGTGCCTGTAGTTCCCCAGCCCATCATTGCTTTGTCTAGGGTCAGCATGGATGACAACAGATAGTGGAAGGCAAGGCATAGTTAAGCTTCACAGCCTCTGCCTGATTTCACTATTCCTGACCACAACACGATATTCTGTAAACAAACAAGCCAAGTAGACCATCAGCCACAGTCCCAGATAATTGGTCCACCAAATGACCGGCTTCTCCAAGGTGCCCCCCTGAACGACATCCCCACCACGACAGGGGCCCTTTGCCGCGATCCCTATATTCCCACTTCTTCTGCGCTCTTTTCTGTGCTGGCTGTGGCTTGTGGTAGCGAAAAACGCTAATTCGGGGGCCCTGTTACAGACCGAGGGCATTGTATTTGCAGATGCAGACGCTGCTACACGCTACGTACCGGCCCCCGAACCCGCTTTCTGATCTGGGACTGCAGCACTTCCGTCATTCCCCCGTCCTTACCTTGGCTTTGGCTTGCCTCTTGAACTCCTACTTTTTGCCTTTCTACCTGTCCTTGCACTCGCAACACGAACAACTGCATTTTCTTCCTTTCTTTGACTGCGGGTTCTTTTTCAATCACTAAAGAACAACCAGGTCGGACTCGTCCTTTATAGCTTCCATATCATTCCTCCTCCATCCTGCCTCGGCCAACTACAGACACGCCCGACCCAGCGACCTAGCTTTTTCCTGCGCAATGAGGTGGAATTAGAGCAAGCACACGCCTCTGCTACCCTTCCTCCTTTAAACTCTAGCCTCGAGCCCGTTCCTCGTTTCTCACCTCCTACCTACATCATCTCCATGAGGAGCAACTCGGCCCGCCATGAGCACCTCGAGCCCTTTACCCTCCGTTTTAGTCTCTGACTCTGAAAACCCAACGCTATCGTCGCCGCTCTCTGATTTCTCCAAAACGCCATCCCTGCCCTCCTCGCCTGACATGCCCGTCGACCCAGCCAAACGATATCCGTCACCGACTTCAACAACCGCTTCGGGCCCTCACTCTCCCGTTAAACTTGGCGATCCTTTATCCGACGATGACAGCGTCAGCAAACCCCTCGATGTCTCCGCTCAAGGCCCAAGGCCCGCCAAGAAGCGCCGCATCTCGCCCCCGAAAGAACGTACTACTGAGTACTTGGATCTCATGAAGCCTGAGGAAGAACTCACCGCCGAGGATCATTGTCAACTGGAGAAACTGTTGGCTACGTTGCGCAAAAAGAAAAAGATTGTTGTCATTGCTGGCGCTGGCATTTCTGTCTCGGCCGGGATTCCAGACTTTCGCTCGTCCACCGGCTTATTTGCAACAGTCAAAAGCCAACACAACCTCAAGGGCTCCGGCAAGCACTTGTTCGATGCCTCGGTCTACAAGCACGACTCAACCACCCAATCTTTCCATGCCATGGTCCGGGAAATGGATGCAATGACCAAAAATGCAGAGCCAACGCCCTTTCACAGACTATTGGCGTCATTGGCCCAGGAAGGCCGCTTATTGCGCCTGTATTCACAAAACATTGACTGCATTGATACCCGAATGCCGCCTCTAGCGACAAATGTTCCTCTTAACCCCAAAGGCCCATGGCCTGTCACCATTCAGCTGCACGGTGGCCTCGAAAAAATGGTTTGCACCAAGTGCGGCAACCTCGAGCAATTCAATGGCGATGTTTTCGATGGCCCAGAAGCCCCGCTTTGCCGGACATGTAAGGATATTGACGAAGTACGGACAGCTCATGCTGGAAAGCGAAGCCACGGCATCGGCAGACTACGACCGCGATTTGTGCTCTATAATGAGTATAATCCAGACGAAGAGGCTATCGGGAACGTTTCCGGTGCGGATCTCAAGGCGCGCCCTGACGCTGTTTTGGTAGTTGGTACGACGCTCAAGGTCCCCGGAACCCGCAGAATCGTCAAGGAGATGTGCCAAGTCACTCGGGGACGCAAGAACGGAATTGCTATCTGGATCAACGTGGACGATGAGCCCAAGGGCGTTGATTTGAAGAATTGCTGGGATATTGTCGTGAGATCAAAGTGCGACAATGTTGCTCAACTAGCCGAAATTCCAGAATATTGTCATATTGGAAACGATTACTGGATATCGACGGAAGAGGACTGTAAGAACCAGGAGCGTCTTAGCAAGACGACGTTTGCTGTCAACATTCCCTCAAGCTCGAGCTCGGTGCATTCTGATGTTGAGGATCAACAAACTGCCAAACCCAAGCAAGTCGAACACATGCAGGGAATCCCTACTCCTCATGCAAGCCCCAAACCGGCAGCCAAAAAGCCCACGAAGACGAAGCAGACTACAATTTCTTTTGCCGACAAACTGGCCGCGGCCGATAAGCCCGCAGCAGCCCCCAAGTCCCGTGGGCGCAAGAGAAAAGCCCTTCCAAATGAAGTCAAAAACGCGAAATTGCAAGGTTTCAAGCCGGGTAAAAATATCACGGCTCACGGAAAGACGACCAAACCTGTATCAGTTGTTCCTGGAAAACGAAGTGCAACCAAAGAGATACACAGTCCTGCTCTCCCGTCTCTACGGCCTGAGAGTAAGCCATCACAAGAAAATTTCCCCTACAAACGTGAAGGGTTTTCTTCGCCTCCAACCGCGGCAGCATCTAAGCGAAAGCCAGACACCATCTCTCCAAAGTCTATTCCTTTAGGCTATGGAAAACTCATTGACTAGGACGTAACGAAATAAGGTTGATTTTGTGGGCATTAGAGTAGAGCTGGGAATGGCTCACGTTATGTTTTATGTACTCTTTGGCATTCACGGCGTAAGGGGTTGATACCAAGTTACACGAAACAAGCTATCATGGCGGAGAGTGACATCCAGGACGGCACCTGATGTACACCCTTGAGAGGCGACTGTTTTATTTTACAGCAGGTTTTGTCACCAGGTCGAGGCAGAGTGCCTGGTTCAGTTTCATGAAATAGAGGCGTTACAGGAATCGACCCTGTAGCTAGGAAGCCAGGGCCAGCTAGAGGTGATGAGCTGAGAGATACTTTTTAGATCCAAATATTAATACTGTATCATAAGCAAAGTCTGTCTTCGTTATGGAACTATGCGTAGCTAAAGCTGAAAACATCGTATTCCTGGGTATCATTTCCTTGAGAGCGCCATCCCCTATACCACGTTTCACCCACTACCTTGGTAGCAAGCCATTATCCCAAAACATATCATGTAGCCAAGTTACTGCACGTGCACTTCAATTGTATCCATTTCCTCGATCTCAGCCTCGTCCAAGGTGACGTGCT
Source organism: Fusarium sp. NRRL 66182 (assembly GCA_013266265.1). Classification (NCBI taxonomy): domain Eukaryota; kingdom Fungi; phylum Ascomycota; class Sordariomycetes; order Hypocreales; family Nectriaceae; genus Fusarium; species Fusarium sp. NRRL 66182. Next base: position 10,085 of record JABFAK010000524.1, read on the forward strand.
CCTCCAGACGCTCGCCATCCCACCACAGGGAAATCTCTTTGTCGGTACCAATACGACGCTCTTGGCGGAATACGGTGATGAGCGTCTCAGTGATAGTCTCTGGCGTCACTCTGCATGGGAAGGGCTCCATGTCTCGTCCCTTGAGGAAGATCCTGAATCTGTAGTCCTCCAGCGGGGTCTCGTCCCTGTCATCCTCGTCGGACAGCTCGCCTGCATCGCGTCTCCGGCGAAGCTCCTCGTTGCGCTCCATCTCCTGGAAAAGCTCGGGAGTCCAGGCCTCCATATGCACCACGGTTCGGTTCTCGCCAAAGCCGTCAGAGCCAAAGCCGTCAGCCTCTACACCCCCGTCGCCTGCAGGGCGAATGCCCAGGCTGAGGAGTGTGGATGTGTTGTAGACTCTCTTCTTGCGCCAGGTGAGCACTATGTCAGTAGTAGGGATAAAGAGGCCCTTGCTCGACTGGTGTTTGACCCAGGCCTCGCGAACGGCGCGGAGAGCCTTGTTGAAGAGGAACTTGACTCTTAAACCGCTAGCGTCTGGAATGGCACTCGTTATGAGAATTGTGATGGTTTTCTTCTCTTGCTGCCCCTCTGAATTGTATTCTAGGGCCCGCATTCGAGCGCGCTCTTGTTCGGCCTTGCGGATGTAGTCCGCGAATTCAGCCTCCTCCGCTGGCAGTGGCGTAGACTGATTGGAAGACTTCGTGTTGATCAAATCGATGCTGCTGCTTCGCTTAAAACCTGGTCGAGTAGATGGGGCCTTGGCAGCAACCACATCGGAATCAGATTCCGAGTCAGAGTCGATCGTGATGAGTTCAGTAGACGGCTGTAGTATGGGCTTCTCCGTCTTTGGTGCCCGACATGGGGTGGTGTTGAGATTTGGCCTTTCAGAATCCGAGTCGTTGGGGAGGGGCTGAGTACACGAAGGTAGTGTAGGGGTTGCCATCTCTAGCGCTCGACTTGGAGTAAGAGATGGATTGTGTTGTGACCGTTGTCGTGGAGTTGGCGATGCGTCTGGGAAATGGCCTTCGTCGTCGAGCTGCACACTCAGTATTGGCTTCCGATCTGAGGTCGAGCCGAGTCTTGATCGTTTCGAGGGAGGAGGAGTGACGAGTTCACTGGAAGAGTTAGAGAATTATTTTGTCCTAGTAGCTTGATATTCGAACCTAGTGCGACCAGCTCTAGTCTGTGTCGAAGGCTGATCTTGGACGGGAGTCTCGTTGCTAGGGCGAGCAGGCGAAGACTGAAGCTTAACTTTCCTATCATCAGAATCGCTGTGATTCACATCCTCGGAATCCTCCCGCGGTCGTTTCTCCCCAACTGCCTCATGTTTGCGGCGTTCAGCCTCCAGCCCGGCCTCCCTATGCTGCCGATGTTTCTTCAAACGCCTTTCTAGATCAGCAGCCATGATAGGCGCCATCTCCTTTGAGCGCTGAAACAGAGCGAGGCCGTCATCGTCACTCTCGTTGGTGTCTTGAGGCTGGGATGGCTTGGGCGCGGCCCTGCGCAGCGCGGTGGGTTTGAAAGGCAGCTTCTTCATCTTCTTTGGCACAGAGGGCGTCGTTAGCTTGCACAGGATGGAGTTGATAGCAAGTCTCTTTTTATTCCTTTGCTCTAGATACGATTGCAGAGAACAAGAGCGACGATTTGCAAACAAAAGGAAATTACAATGGTGGTTAGGTAGGCGAAATCGAATTGCGATTGTAGATGGCGCGAACGAGCGAGCACTTCACTTTACGCGCTTGGTTGCTCGGTGGGTGGAAGAATCAATATCTTAGGGAGACTGAGGTGCTCAGGTTAGTAAGAAATAGGGATTCACGCCGCTAAAATACTACATACGGGCCGCTATAACGGGATGTTAGGCGACCTCACAGTGGGTGTAACGCACCACAGTGCGAAAAACTGGGCAGTCCGTCCAGCCTTAACAACACAAGGCATCAAATCTCTAGGCGGTGCCTCGACCAAACAAACTCCACAAGACCATCATCAACCACCAACGCAGCCAACGACTCAACCTCACCACGTCGCTATGGAAAACGGCAGCATCTCCCAGGGCGAGGGCAAGGACCCTTCCAGCTTCCTTGGTGATATCATCGGCAACCCTGTCACTGTCAAGCTCAACTCGGGCGTCGTCTACAAGGGTGAGTCTCTCAGCGCTCTCAGCTGAAACATAAGGAGCTAATAGAAACCCAAAAAAGGCGAGCTTCAATCGGTGGATGGCTACATGAACATTGCGTTGGAAAAGACTGCAGAGTATGTCAACGGTCAGAAGCGCAGGGAATACGGTGACGCCTTCGTGAGAGGAAACAATGGTAAGTTCCACGTTTCTGCTATGGTGTTTATACTAATGATGGACCTAGTCATGTATATCTCAGCAGACTCATGAAAATTCTGCCGCGTACCTAATGAAATTGACTTCATCTTCACTTTTGCGCGCAACATCACTAACAATCCCACCATGTTTCGTTCAAGAACCCTCAGGACCGTCCAAACGTGAAGTCCAGGCAAAGAAAGTCCGCCCATGAACCTCAACCTCACCCTTCTCGTTGAATCTTTCTTCGTCCTCGTTGACAATCTTGTCAAACTTGTCCCTAAACAGTCGGCGCTCCTCTCCTTGTCGTATGGCATTCCAACTGAGCGTGTTCATCCTGTCCCACAGAGCTTCGGGGCTCAACCACACAGACCATTTGATCTCCCCGGTCTCGATGGGCGTGGAGAACAAGGGCTTATCAACCTCGGCCTGGCGTTCAAAAACCTTTTTCCAGATCAAGTGCCGGAAGCGAGGCTCCTCATCCACCTTTTCGTTAAAGTTGAGCTCGCTGAGCTTCTGCTCCCATTCAGTTGAGGCAGGCCATGTCTCGGGGCGGTTGTCTTGAGGTGAGGTCAGTCTGGGGTACTAGCAGTTAGGGGGCAATGGTATCCAAGGATGTGATTACAATCTTCAACATTCCAGATCATGCCGAGTTTTGACCCGGGTTTGAGAACCCGATGGATCTCCTTGAGGGCCTCCTCCTTTGCAAACCTTGGTCCTGATCAGAGCTAGTATTTTGTTCCAAGCTGAGGACCTACCAGTGAAATGCCTTGAGGATGTCAGCCCAATTCTCTGCTGACTCGAGTGTTTCTTTGGTCATGATTCTAGGATATATAGCTTACCTGAGCCACAATACAACCACCCGCCCATCCATCCTCCACAAACTTCATATCAGCCGCCGTTCCGGGTCGAACCTCCACCTTGGGGAGCTTCTTTGCTGCGAGGTTGCTTCGCATCGAGTCCAGTGGCTCTACCGCGATGATCTCATATTCCTCGGGTCTGGCAGCCAGGAGCTCTGTGAACTTGCCAGTACCGGCCGCTAAGTCTAGGACCCGGTGACCAGACTGGCCCTCGAGGTCAAGGTGCTCAAGCAGTTTACTGACTGCGGCTGGTGGGTAGGAAGGTCGATGCGTGTCGTAAGACTGGGCATCATTAAAGCCTTTAGCGGCTATATCATGTACAATTTGAGGTGCCATTTTATGGAATCTGGCTTTACAATCAGTCAGTCACTCATGCGTTTGTGATTTAGTGGTCAATCTGCAGCCCATCTGTCAAGGCAGCGTAGAAAGAAAGAGAGAGAGAAAGGCAGAAACCATGTTGGACGGGTACTCGTGCCTTTTATACCTGTGCAGGCTCTTGTTTTCCCCGCGTTGTAGAGATACCAAGTCCAACGAGAGTCTCCATAGATGTATGGTGTCACTGGTGCTGTGGTACCTAGATCTGGATACCGACGTCGTGCAAAACTCCGGACCGGAAATGGCCCCGACGGGTTTAGATCGGCCAGTATACACCATACCAACGAATAAACGCAGACATTGGCCAGCTGGCAAGGGCAAGCAATGAATGGCATGTCTTAGCGAGCCACATAAAGTGCTTCATGAAATACTGATTACCCTATAGGCACCGGTACTGGACCATCATCAGGAATCAAGACGAACAGCACTCGGAACACTTGATACCGACACAGAACCGGGGAAGCTCACGGGAAAGCAGGTATCAATTTCCTTGCTAACTGCTTGATGATTTTGACAGCAGCCTTCGAGTCTCTGATCTGAGAGTCTTTGGCAGCAATGCTCGATCCAACCCTGTCCTCTTGGCGGCAGACTGATCCATGACTTGCGGCTTGGTGGTGATTCCTATAGTATGTTTAAGATCTATTCTGTGTCCCAGTAATTCCTGCCGAGAACCGTTTGGAAGTGTCACCCCTCCCGATGTTGTCCTGCTCACCTGATGTTCGGCACTTGCTTGTTCTGTACGGTCGAGGGCCCAATCTGACCCCAAGTGTTCTCGTTCTCTACCAACAAACGACATGTGACTTAATGGATGAGCTGTGGGTAGTTGTGCAGGTGTGCTGAAAGATTCACTGCGGTTGCTTGGTTTTAAGAAGTCATGACGGCAGTCTTCTTGAACTGGGTGGTAAGTGTTTGGGTTAAGGTGAGCCTCTTCGATGTTCTGACCCGGTTCAACATGTTGTTCAGAATATCCTGTTGTCAAAGGAGGATCTCTTTGCTGTGGTGTGCCAGAAATACAGGGAAGGTGATTCGGTATGATTTCGAAGTCGAGGCTCTCGGGTAGACATTCTGATGAGTTCAGCTCGATCATGTCCCCCTTTCCCTTTGATATCTCGATACTTCGACCAACTAGTGCCGCTCCTGGTGTGAGTTGACAGGACTCGGGAGTATTAAGCCCTGAGATCCAAATTCCCTCCACCTCGATGCCGCTCTGGATCGCACGAACACCAAAGGGGATCTCGGGGGCTCGCATGGCATCGATACCGCAGTGTGACATGAGCGAGACTCGTGCGCGCTTCTCCTCGTCAATGATCTCATGACGGCGCATGGCGCGGTTAGACCACCAGAGCTTGAAAAGTCCAATGGCAAAAACGAGAACGATACAACATCCGAGTACCTTGACATCAGTAGTTAGTCACAGTGCATAAAGGTTAAGCAGTAGAGCCCCAGGGCCGTGAAATACATACAAATGTCATCTCCTGCCAAAGATCCCAGTCTACAAAGAAGACGGTCATGGTGAGATTCTGTGATAGACTGAGAATCGGGGAGTATCATGGAAATACAAGGCGTAGATGATCCGTTCAGCTTTTCAAAAACATCCAGTTGACCTTGATGTTTGGCGGCACCAAAAATCATAAAATGGCAATCCAGGCTCCAAAAACGAAAACGAATGATGGGGAGATGCATAGGTAGCAAAGAATAGAACAGAAGCCCAAACGAAAGCAAGCCTTATGAACAAGGCGAGCACGTGGTATCCCCAACCATGATTTTTGGAAGCGCAAGAACGATGCAAGATCTGACAGTTACTTAACTCCTATTGACATCTGCAGGCAGGTGCGTGTTGCCCATGACCAGTGTCACTTGGGAAATGGCATTGACAGGTTCATGTAGAAGGCATATCCTTGGCTCGTGCTTTCTAACTAAGCAGAACACAGGATGAATTATAGACGGTATCCCCGGAAATAAAAGAAGAGAAAGAAGCTGAAGGCGCATACATAGGTACCTACTCAATACGAGATAGGGGCGCGATCCTGCATGAGGTGCGGAAGCATTTATCTTAGCAGTTATCGTCTACTTGGATTGGATAGAAACCAAATAACCAACAAGAGTGTCCTACACCTACCTATATAGGCATTGGAAGCTGTTTGTAGTGTTCTCTGTCAGTTAGGGTGCAGTGCATAGCTACTTACAGAGGTATATATATATATATATAGTATTGTGACCTATAACAAGCGGAACTACCAGTGTTGGACCAAGCAAACAACGGTTCTATGGATCCATGTCTGTAGAGGCTGGCCATATAAATCCGTGTAAACCATTCTAATCTACCTGTACTTTATGGATGTCTTGAGACATGTTTCGGGTAGTGACATGTACCTACTAGTTAGATAATGTTGAGATTTGGTGGAACGAGAAGAACCGCCCACCATCTTGTCATTCCTGTGAGCCAAGTAGATACTGCCATCCCTAGTCTACGCAAGCTACTAAACGTTAGGTTGTTTAACGATCAGAAACAGTCCGCTGGAGCGTTGAATCGAGCCAGTCTCAGTCCGGCGTCGGAGTGTTTTACAACTACCTACCGTTAGTATTTTGATATCGGCCGGGTGTTGGTGGTGGTGGGTCTCTCGCGACTCCCGATGCAAGACCCGACCGGATCGGCGGGTCGGACCCTTCTGGGAAAGCTTCCTGAATCGATCCATCTGTTCGGATGACCCGGATTTCATCTGGAAACCAATTCACCTCGCATTAGAAATTGGTGTCCACAGAAGATGACAGCGCGCACTTTATTCTTCAACGAGGTATAAAATATGTCGACAGTAATCAAGACGCAAGAAGAAGAAGAAAAGAGTCTCGACATCAAGACACGACGTTAACGGCCTCCAACTTGAAAGTCGATGAGCCCTTGAAACTGAAGCTTGACCGGATTTGTCTTGGCAAAGGCCGACTCTGAATCAGGGAACCATAAAAAAATCGTCATAGGAAGTACCAAACACCTAGTCTAATATCCAACATCCTCATCAGTATCCAGCAAGATAATCCCAGCACCCGCAGGATAACCAAATTTAGGACAGATGCCGCGTTGGGTTGCTTTCATTACAGGTACTGCACACATACATACATACATACATACATACTTGCTTGACCTCCCTGCGATCATGGTCCGCCTTGATTTGGGAGGTCGATCGGGATACTAACCGTCGCCGAATGGCCGAGAGACCGATTCATACTGTCCGTACGTGCCAGTTTTGTATTCCTGCACAAACACAGCCTAGACAGTGTGTTGTATTTGAGATTTTCAGCATCTTCGGAACTATGGCCGTCCGGATCTTGATTATTGCGAAAGCCCCCCCCCCCCCCAAATGCGCTATTCTACTTGGCTATGCCAATGGGATTGTGGTAAAAGACGATGGATCCGATGACGGTAAGTGTTTGCCCTTCCAGTCTTGGCAGTACTTGTTGTCAATCAAGTCCCTGAACCTGGGGCCGAACGCTGGGACCTGGCTCTCGTGCTGTGCTGATCTGCTAGCTGGCAATGTTCTGCTGACATGCGTTTGACAAGATGGCTGTGTAGGGTGAAGGGGTTGTAATACTCAGCTAGTGCGAAGGGTTGATGTTGGTCGATACTCGTTTTGTCCAGGTAGTTATCAGCAGTTGTTCTTCCGAGTTGATGTTGACATTGTGTTATCTATATACATGCCTCCATATCTGTACTATGTACATGTGTATGTATGTACAATACATACATAGTACCATAGCTGTCTACCTACCTATTTCTTTCACGCCATTTCTGCAAGAAGAATTTGACCCGACTGGGTGGTGCCATGCACCCGCGTATTCGTTAATCCACACATTCTCACAGCCCTTCTAGTTGCCAAGTCTCACCTGTCACCCACTAAGAGAGTCCCTGACATTTGAATTGATCCACCACCTGCAGCGTTTATTGTATTTCCTTTCCTATTGCTGTCCCTCCTCCTCCTCGCGGCATCCCGTCCTCCCGTGTTCCCCGTCGCCGTCGCCGTCCCCGGCTCTAAAAGTCAATCAACTTAAACATCGCCTGCCCCCAAACCCGTTCCTTCCCTGGATTTCAGATTTCCTCTTCCATTCATTCCTTCCCTCTGTTCCTACCGCTGTATCTCCCCTCCCACTTACCTATTACCTAGGTACCTCTTGTGGACATCTCACGTTTCTCTCGACAACCTCATCTTCCTTGAAGACCAACAACCAAATCGTCTCTCTCTCTCTCTCTCTCTCTACAGTAACGCCCACCGTTTCTCCTTCATCATGCCTATTCGCAACCCCTTTGCCCGCCGCCCTGGTAGCGTTGTCGTTCAAGAGGAAAACCAACGCCCTGATTCAGTTACGGATTTCGAGAAAGTCGATACTGTCGGCTCCAAGTCAGCACCTGTTTTGAGCATTCGGAGTCAAGGTCATGATAATGGCGAATACAAGATGAGTGGTATGTCCATGGTCCTTGCCGATTCTTGTCCTTCTCGTCGTGTACACCAACTCCAACTCCTGTAGTGGGGGGGCAAGTCATAAAGCGGCGCATCCTACGTCTTGTCACAAGACCAACGGAACTTGACTAATTCCTGTCTCTGTGCAACAGTTGTCAACGATAGTGGCGTCTATCTTCCTGTAAGTTGATCATTGGCGCAACGCGCATGGCGTCAAGACGAGAACTAAGCTAACGGTCGCAAAGCCATCACCTACCGAGGAAAAAGGCCAGTGGCCACGCAAGTACCTCTCAACCCGCAATTCTTCGGACACCCGCAGCAGCTTTGGTGATATCGAGCATTTTTCCATCTCCCGAGAATCTTTCGATTCTTATCGTCGATCATTCGTGAGTGTTTTTGCTCTTCCCCACATGCCTGTTGAAAGCAGCAGTCGCACGGCCCGTTCCCCGGGCATCTCTTGGCACTTGAAACATACGACTAACACTCAGACGTTAGGACATTTCTGCGCGATCACCAATGCCCAATACTGATTACCCTACGAGGCAAAGCCTTGATTCGGCTCGCCTTCCCCGTCTTCCCAGATCTGTGGTCGAGCGATCCTTCGAGCAGCCTCCAACTGCCGAGGAGCGTTTTGAGGATGTTGGACTTGACGATCATAAGCAGCACCACTACCAGCAACAGCAGCCGCCTCAGGCGCAGCCTCAAAAGCGCGGCTTCTTTTCGAAATTCTCCGATTCCCGCGACAAGGATAACTCAAGCAACCCTTCTGTTTCCCGTTTTCTTATGCACGGCCGCAAGAGGGCCCAGAGCGGGCAGGGCTCAGAGCTCACACCCATGGACAACGCATCGTCCAAGCTGAAGTCGTCCGAGGACCAGGAAATGCATTGAAATGCACGACCAAAAATTTGCCCTTCTGTTGTATTAGAGATACCTGGAGTTTTCGTTTTTCCATTCTTGGGCGTTTTCGGTTAACCGGGTCAGAATAATGCTAGAGACGCATTCTCTACGAGACTATCTATACTGGGTACCTTGGTCAAAAAACCGAGGGTTTGGATTGATGGTACGGGGACTGTTTGCGGGCCAAGCACGAGGTGCTTCAAGTGAATGAACAACATGTGTTAAAGGGTCATGTCCTTCGACAAAAGGACAAAATGAGCTACATAATGGTAATGAGAGTACACGTCAGGCAATCGTTCGCAAGCCTACATTCTACGAGAGTACATGAATATCATCCTTTTTTTTTTTTTGCCGAGACGAAGAGGATAATAGATGCGAGCTTGACCAAATGTTGCATTCAATGCCTGTGTTGCTGATTCCATGCATCGAGCTGCAGTCGCAGTCATAGCAGGCCTCGATGAATTCATTATATAAATATGCCACTTCAAGACTTTGTATATACAAGAACGACAATCACAGTTCAAACTCACCCTGGTGGCCGATGACGGAGGCGCCCGCTCCGAATTGCGTGCTGTCATTGTTAGATGGGAGCCCCGCTAAAATGGCTCACGATTAGCAATGTCGATATCATCATGTCAAATCGGGTTTAACTCGTTTCTTTTTGTTTTCTCTCATCCTTTGGTCACAGACAAGCTGTACCTACTTGGTAATTGACGCTGTTGAGGAGGACTCATTGTCACATCCAAGTTTGGTTCACCTGCAAGTCTTACAAAGGTTGCCTCTCACCTCGACCACTTCCAACATCAACTCACCTGCAACTCTCTCTTGGAGACGACAAAACGGAAACAGAGGCCAATAGTGAAAGGGAGTGAAAATGGCCTCGGGCGAAATTCCCTCCAACTTCAAAGACGTCACCTCCGTTCCGGATGGTACCGCCGGAGCCCAAGCCGGGCTTGAGAGCGCCGCCGCCGGACTTTCGCTGGCCTCTCGCGCCGTTCACGCCGACAACGGCATCCAGTCGCATCGGGCTGTTGCGCCGGCCATGCATGTTAGTACTACGTTTAGGTACAGCGATGATCCGGAGGCGCTTAGGGCTTGGGATAACACTGATGTGAGTGGTGATTCTTCGTTCTCATGTTGAGGTGTTGGGTAGTTGGTTATAGGAACTAGAATGCACTATGAGCTGGAGAATCGAATAGACATCGTGCATCAAGTGGCATGATATGACTCTACTGGCTTCACAGGGGATATATCAACGGAAGAGACTAATTTATGCAGCCCAATAACCCTCTAGACTCTCACGTCTACTCTCGAGCCACTGGCCCCAACACCACCCGGCTCGAGGCCATCCTCACATCCATCATCGGCGCCCCGACTATCACTTACTCTTCGGGTCTATCCGCCTTTCACGCGATGTTGGTTCACTTGAACCCCAGGCGTATCGCCATTGGAGATGGTTATCACGGCTGCCACGGCGTCATCACCATCCTCTCCCGCCTTACAGGCCTTAAACAGTTGCCCCTTGACTGCGCCGTCGAGGATCTCGAGCCCGGAGACGTCATCCACGTCGAGACGCCCCTCAACCCAACTGGAGAAGCTCGCGACCTAGCGGCTTATGCTGAAAAGGCAAAGAAAGCTGGCGCTTTCCTCACAGTCGATGCGACCTTTGCGCCGCCGCCATTGCAGGACCCTTTCAAGTACGATGTGGATGTAGTAATGCATAGTGGTACAAAGTACTTTGGCGGCCACTCTGACATGCTCTGTGGCACACTGTCCGTAAATCGCAAGCACAAGAACTGGGAGGGTTCTCTCCTTAACGACCGTCTTCTCCTCGGCTCTGTTATGGGCAGCCTGGAGGGCTGGCTAGGTATTCGCTCGCTGCGCACTCTTGAACTCCGCGTCCAGCGTCAGAGCGCCACGGCCGCTGCACTCGTCGCCTGGCTGGCCGAGCAGCAGCGCGATTCGTCATCTGCGATTGGCGCTCTCGTCGAGCGTGTTCAGCATGCCAGCCTCCAGCCCGAGGCCTCTATCGAGGGTAGCTGGCTGCAGAAACAAATGCCCAACGGTTATGGTCCCGTCTTTTCAGTATATCTGTGTGATGGAGACTTTGCCAAGCGACTCCCCTCCAAGTTGGAACTGTTTCACCACGCTACCAGCTTGGGTGGTGTTGAGAGTCTGATCGAGTGGCGTGCCATGACAGATCCCAAGATTGACAAGCGCCTGTTGCGGTTGAGCATTGGCGTCGAGGGCCTTGAGGATCTGAAGCACGATCTATTGCAAGGTTTGGAGGCTTTGAAGAAGGAAAAGGGAGGTTAGTAAATATTCATACAGGTTGAAAAATCATCGATCATGGGGATTTTCTTTAGAAAGCAAATAGACGTCAGATCAGACCATTAGCAAAAGGAAATAAAAAGGGACATAGGACAGAAGAGAGAAAAGAGGATAAAAAATTCGGTTTGCAATAGTGGCATATGAAATGGCTGCATCATCCTCGAAAAATGATAATCATAGAGAAAATAGAAATACCAAGAACCTATCAAGAAAAAAGCAAGACGCTGGTTTATCAAGGGAGTGGAAGATATCCCATCAAGAAAAAAAATAAACGCCATGTAAGCAAGGCGCCACCAGTCCACCAATTGTAAAATGCCCCCCAAAACCAGTGAGAATTGAAGTAAAGGAACGGATAGTAACCAGAAACTTTGGAGAAAGAAAACTCATCATACCACTTGACTTTCGCCTACTTTGATAATCGTGTACGCATATGCATTGTTGCTTAGAAGTGAAATGGCAGTGGTGAAGTTGTCGAATAATGAGTCTTGATGAGGCTAGCCTCACTCATGAGGAGGCAACCAGAGACCGAACCAATTGCTGAGTGGCTTGTACTTGACTTCCCGGCTTGCAACTTGTTAGTTGATAGCATAATCAATGCGAAAGAGAGGACATACCGGGAACGGTCGTTGTCTGCAAAAGCTCCAACACCACGAAGGTCTTGTTCGGGATACCGAGAATCCGCTTGTCGACTATCGACAAACCTGCTATAAGCCTGGTCTCGAGAGGACAATTGAGCACTATGACGTCGATTATCATAGGGTCGATACGGCACATTATTTCTTGAGCCCGGCGCCAAAAAGACATTGGATACAGCGTGTGTCTGATATGATGAAGGCTCTTGGGTTCGAGAAGCAAACGTCGCAGAGTCGCTTATGGCAGGGGATGTTTCGGGGGTTGTGAAGTTGGATACAGCGTCAACGGCCATTGATGGATCGTGAGTGTACTGTTGACCAAGCCATTGATTCACCATGGTCTGGCGTCTATCATACGAGTTTGGGCTTGGTCTCCTCCATGCTTGGGACTGGTCTCTTGGTGACGTATTCGCTGACATTGCTCTCTGGTAGTTCGAATCCCAGCTACCGCGAACTGCTTCTTCACTCCAATTTCTAGAGCTTTCTGGGTGTTGGTTGTGGTCTTGTCGGCGACTCATAGTTGTTGGTTAAAATGAAGCTGGTGATTGGCTGGTTCGTATAAGTCGAAGATGGCTATTGTGGTGCTAGTAATGAACTGCCAACTGAAACAAGCAGATGTGGAATTAAACACACGATGAAATGACTGATGATTTATTTGCAACCTCAAGTTTGGACTCACGATATTTATTAAATTCTCCTTGTTTCACACACTCTTTGAGTGTTATATCCGGATGCCTCTACCATCAAGTCAAGCCCAGTTGCGGTTGTGGCTGAAGCCTTCCCATTCGCGGAGATGCCGGGAGGCCGTACATTTCGCCCAATCAAATATCGCAGCCAGAGATAGAAAAGGAACAGGGACAATCGTGGCGCATATTGTCGACCCCCTGGTATAAGACAAGCGCGTCAGCACAACTTTGCTTAAAGCAGACTAGATTTGGAATGCTTTGCAGGGACATTGGTGAGAATAAGAGCGTCGATGCCAGGGTGTCTTGTAGGTTGCCAAGGTTTTTAGGCTGGTTCTGGGATAGATCGTGAAGGTCTCGAAATCTGCCTTGTGGTTTCAAGGATTCCGATCGTTTGATGTCGGGAACAGATGGCATGCACAGCCAATCAGAGAGACAGATTGGGTACGGCAACGAGGTTTCATAGAAGACCGTTGGACAATTTTTAGTATGACGCATGCATGCATGCATGCAAGCATTCTCAATACCTTGAGGGAGCCCATTGATTCATCACTTCATCACCGAGTTAGATCATCTAGGTATGATGCAGTAGAGTCTAGCGTATGGACCAAGTAACTCTGACATGAAGACTTCCAAATGCGAAAATAGAAACAATCCCTAGCTCCATCATGTATGCCATCATGGATGACGATGCCGCTCAGAAAGAATCTCAGAGTATCATCAACCAACCCACGTCATCTGTCACGGAACTCTATCATGACCTCTAGTGCAGTTCCCATCATGACAATGGTATGCATTCGACTCATGGGGTTTGGCAACCGCTTATACACAGAGTCAGCGGGACCAAAACTAACCGAATAGCTCAGCCATCCCATGAAACTGACACGGCGCCTGTGTTGGAGTAACAGCCGCGACAGTCGCCTGGGGTCCAATAATCTGCCTTGAGACGTGGCTCAAGCGCGATACCGATATATCCCATGCTACGGACCGTCGCGCTTAAACGCCCAAATTAGGATCATGACAGGGACTTGCGCTTGGAACGTTTCACCAACATTAGAAAACATGCTTGTCCTAAGCTGCGCAGCTGTTGGCTATGCTGGGGGGGGGGGGGGGGGGG
>JABFAK010000526.1:0-97624 GCA_013266265.1 Fusarium sp. NRRL 66182
ATATTTTTATTAGTTTTATAACCTTAATATAAGTCTAGTTATTAAGAATAGAAAAAGCTAGGGGATGTGCAAATAACCTTAAAAGGGGCTTATTTCCTTATACGCACATCGGGATGTGTAAAAGTCACGTGGTCTATACGCACATCCGGATGTGCGGGTATTGGAGCCCCTGTGGCGAGGGAGTGTTTATTAATTTCGGCGCGCCAACCAGAGCGAGGCAAGGCACGTGCATCCACAGACTCCTATTCGGTTGCCTGGGCGTCAACGGAGATCAACACCTTCACATCACCAACGCCAAAATGGAAGACTCAGATCAAGAGGAGAGGCGACATGTGGAGGACTCAGACGCAGACGAGGTAATATACGTGGAGGAACCAGAATTATCAGATTCAGAAAGGATGCCACACGTGGTACCGAGAACTATCGTGAGTCATGACACTCTCTACACAACCCAGGCATGCTCTGATGCTAACACACGAGCCAAGAGCTTCCGTTTCGGCGGCAGAACTCTTACTGCTACTGGCGTTGCTTCTGATCATGCACATCCCAACGTTTTCCGCTTATGCATCCATCAAACACTCCTTGCACGTTTCATTCAATCAATATCCTGGCTTCTTCCCAGCTCTTTACATCGACAACTATCAGCTTGGCTTTTGCCGGATAAAATCGTACTCAAGGTCCAGAAAGAAGGCTGGGAAGAGGAATTTGACAATGAAATGGTAGCCTACGACAAGCTACAACCACTCCAAGGCATCACCATCCCCATACTTTATGGCACAACCGCTTATAAAAACACCCGAGCTTTGATCCTCTCAGACGTCGGAGGGGCCCCTCTTGCTACACCTGAAGGGGCTGTGCTGAGTGAACAGGACCTTCACCTCTTACTGGATGATGCGATGAGCTCACTCGCTGAGCTAGGTGTCTACCACGATGACATCAAACTTGACAACTTTTTGCTTGTCACTGACCATGGGAAAGACAGGATTATTGTTGTGGATCTGGAGAGGGCGGAGTGGAATGTGACTGGAAAAGACTTGGAAAGGACCTCGAGGGGCTCGACATCTTGGTTGATGAGCATGTATCGAAGCCATTTAGAGTGCATGGAGTGGGATGGTATACTACTGCCCAAGCGGCCTCTCATGAAATAACAAGTTTTTAGGGTTAATTATCTATATCCACAATGCCTTTGAATCCGATAGTTATAATCACCATGTTCTCTGTTAAACAACGCGAAAACGCTGCCGAGTGCTATTACACGTAACTATACAGTTATCTCTATAGTTTTTCTAAAGTTATTTTAATTTCTAAAAATATTTATTAGAATTATATCAATACTTAAACCCACTTAATCTAGAGGGGACCAATCAAAGATTCAGATAAACACACGGAATTTCCCTGGACACAGGTCGATAAAAGCACGTGCGTTGCCTGGACGGCCAAGCAAAGCCACAACAATCACGTTCATGATCATCAACGAAAAGATGGAAGAGATGTTCAGTCCGGACGAAATGCCACATGTGATGTCTAGAACTATCGTATGTGATGATATATTCTATCTGGACCTGTTCTGATGCTAATATAATAGTAAAGAGCTTCCCCTTTGGTGGTAGAACTCTTACTGCCACTGGCACTGCTTCGGATCATATACACCTCAACGTTTTCCGCTTGCGTATTCACCAAACATTTCTTATGCGTCTCTTTCGGTCATTAGCCTCATTTCTCCCTAAGCCAAGCCTTGATTGGCTACAGGCAAGACTGCCAGCCTGGTTCCTACCTAAGAGAATCATATTGAAAGTCCAGAAAAAGGGATGGGAAGAAGAGTTTGATGCGGAAGTGGCAGCATATAATAGACTGCAACCGATTCAAGGCATCACTATCCCTATATTCTACGGCACAACCCGATATAGAGGTATTCAAGCCCTGATTCTTTCCGATGTTGGGGGCAACTGTCTCGCTACACCTGAAGGAGCAGTGCTGGACGAAAAGGACCTCGAACCCTTATTGCTACACGCTTTAAATTCCCTTGCTGAACTTGGTGCCTCGCACGATGACACAAAACTCGACAATTTCTTGCTTGTCACGGACCAAGGAAAAGACAAGATTGTGATAGTAGACTTGGAGAAGTCGACTCTGGATATGTCCGATGATGACGCAGCGTATGAAGCGACGACTACGGCGTCTTGGCTGATGCGTATGTATCGGTCGCATTTGAAATGCATGGAATATGACGGTGTATTACTACCTAAAAGGCCTCTCAGGGCCTGAAAATTGATAATGATGGGCTTTTTGAGATCAAAACCTTCTCACTGAAACTGCTCACGCGCACGTGACTACCCATCCTTGTCGCGTTTCCTGTCGATCTTTTCTTGTTTATTGTTCAGCCCCAGCGTACTCATTCAAACCACTTGTGGATTGGAAAGCACAAGATATAGACGCAAGAGCCGGTGAAAAGAAGAACAAACTTCAACCCCGACCAAATCGTCATTGAAATTCGCACCACATTGACCAGCATGGAAAAGTACACAGATAAGATCGCGACTTTGGCCGATGGGAGGAAGATTGCGTATGCAATCTACGGCGCACAGGATGATAGCGCGCCTACAATCTTTTACTTCCACGGCTTTCCAGGATCTCATCACGAAGGATATTTAATCAACACTGCGGCTGTAAAACATGGAGTACGCGCCATCGCTCCATCGCGGCCAGGGTACAGCGACTCGACATTTCAGACCAACAGGGCCATTCTCGACTACCCAAAAGATATCTTGGAGCTAGCAAACCTCCTCTCCATCCAACGATTTGCCGTCATTGGTATATCTGGAGGTGGCCCATACGCTATAGCCTGCTACAAAGACATACCTCGCGACCGAATGGTTGGCGTGGGTGTCGCCGCTGGAGTCATGCCAGTATCATTTTCCACAAAGGGTATGTTAACCATGACTCGCATCATGTTTGGTATTGCACCATGGGCTCCAGGGTTCTTGGGTTGGGTAGTAGACAAGGTTCTGGGAAACGTGGCAAGAGACGAGCAGCACCCAGAAAGATTTGAAGAAATGATGGACAAGGACATGAGTTCGCGATCCCCCAACGACAAAGAAGTTTGGTTGCGTCATCCGGATCTCAAGACGGTCTTGGCTCGCTCAACGAGAAAAGGCATGAAGCAAGGTGGCTATGCGACAGCATGGGAAGCACGTCTATATGGAAGTGACTGGGGATTCAACTTGGAAGACGTAAAAGTCGAAAAGGGACAAATGATAATCTGGCATGGAGATCAGGATGTCAATGTTCCGATCCAAGTGTCCAAGAGGGCGGTGGAACTGATGTCTGGTGCTGAGCTGAGGGTGATGGAAGGGGACAGTCATATGAGTTTGATGACAAAAGGAGAGGAGTTTGTTCAGGCGTTGAAGGACATGCTATTGAAGTAACACATGTCACCTTGACCAAAAGACGAAGAAACTCTGCATCAGCAAATAAATTGGCTGGCATAATACATTTGTCTTAATGCTTGTTTTATTCTGTAACTTGAGATAATCGTGAAAAAACTAGTAATGTTAAATAACGCCGTAGCCCGTCACTTGAGTTTGCACCCGAGATTAGATTCGTTTTCAAAACACAGAGGCATCCTAACTAAGCGAGACAGAAGGCCGCGATGGCGTTGCAAAGGTTCTTAGTCTGGAGATATTACTATATACAGTCCTGATTACAGTATAGTAAGCTCTGGGTGTCGTTGTTTTGTATGGAGAATAGTAAGGAATTCAGAGAATGAAAGTATAATATAAAAATACCTAGTCTTGGTAGTTAAACTTACTTACAAGTGGATAAATATGCAAGTAAGCTTAACTATAGTCTATGGTATAGGTTAAATCTTGATTTTAAACTTCGTTATAGACAAGTTCTTAATCTGGAGCTAAATAAGCTAAATGATTTTAAGGTACAAGGATCCTATCTTCGACACCTAGCTTGTAAATTGCATATATAGTTAATACATGTTTTACTATAGGTAGCTGGATTTGCCGCGCCATAGTAATATAACTGCTATTCCTGTTATTATTCTTACGTACAAGTATGCTACGAGAGTTTTCTTCCAAGACCGACATTCATACTGTACACACGGCGCGTCCGCTTACTAAAATCCAACCAGAAACAGTCGTGCTCGGCTACGGCCCAATACGCACGCCTTGTATGAAGCTATTCCCAGAATCGGTCAGGCTTGGCGATCAAAATCTTTTAGAGCTGTGATTTAGGCAATGCTAACCTTATTAGGCTCGCATCGCTTCTAGAGTTGAAATGTGAACCACGCTATAAAAGGCTCGTTTATGCAATCATCTATGAAAGGAGCAGCTAACATGTTTTTACACAGTTTCAGGTTACAGTTTAGTGCCGAAATCTCCGTCATCTTCTGCAGAGGTTTTTAGTTGGAGGAAAAATTGAGGTTAACTATGTCGTGAAACATGGCAGGGTTTCTAGAACTCTATCAGGAAACTCTATCAAGTCACAACACCACATATTCGGAACTCGGTTCTAGAGCTCCGCAAAACAGCAGGGCTTGCCCTTTTAGGCTCGGTACTTGAAGAGTTATCCAGACTCCGAGCTCAATCTATCGGTTGTAGACAGAAACGCCGCAGCGGTTGCGTTGATGATTGGATGGTTGATGTGATCAACGCCCGCGTTGAGCGTGAGATGCTTGTCTATTCGGGGGGAATTCATTAAACCTTCTTTCTTTGACGCTCAAGGCAACCCTTATTCGGTTCTCGGCTAAAGGCGACCCCTTTCATGGTTACGTTCTTGTAGATGAAGAAGAAGGATATAAACCGAGTCTGATGGTCCATGGCAATATCTTTTTGCTCTTCATCTATTCATTCTTTCTAGCATTTACATTCATTTTCTTACTCTTCCTGAAGCTGGGCTTCCTATCCTTCATCATGAAATCTTTTGCCGTTCTCTGCTCAGCCCTCCTCGTCCAGACGGTCGTTGGACAGACACCTAGCAACACCAGCGAGGTGCATCCCAAGCTGGACACCTACCGCTGCACTGTCGCCGGCGGCTGCAAGAAGACTGTCAACTACCTTGTTGTAGAGTCGAGCCAGCACGGGCTTCACCAGGTTGGTGACATGGACTCGAACTGTGGTCACTGGGGAGAAGGCCCCAACACCACGGCCTGTCCTGACGAGGCGAGCTGTGCCAAGAACTGCATCATCGAGGGCATTCCTGACTACTCCCGCCAGGGAATCACCACCTCTGGTGACAGTCTCCGTCTTACCCAGCTTTCCGGCAACCGGACTGTTTCTCCTCGTCTCTACTTCTTGGAAGAGAACGAGGAAAAGTACGACATGCTCTACCTCACTGGAGCCGAGTTCAGCTTCGATGTTGAGATGGACAAGCTCCCGTGCGGCATGAACAGCGCTCTGTACCTCTCTGAGATGCGTCAGGACGGCGGCAAGGGCCTGAGCCCCCACAACAAGGCTGGCCCGTACTATGGTACTGGATACTGCGATGCTCAGTGCTTTGTCACGCCATTCATCAACGGAGTTGTAAGTAGACATTGCTTGATCTCGAGGTCATGGTTACTGACACGATGCAAAGGCCAACCTGGACGCCCGAGGAGCATGCTGCAACGAGCTCGACATCTGGGAAGCCAACTCGCGCTCTACCCATATCGCTCCTCACCCATGCAGCGAGCCCGGACTCTACGAGTGCACCGGCGACGAGTGCGGTCCCGAGGGCGTATGCGACAAGCCCGGCTGCGCGTGGAACCACAACCGTGTTAACCAGACCGACTTCTACGGCCGCGGCGGCTCGTTCAAGGTCGACACCACGCGCAAGTTCACCGTCGTTTCTCAGTTCCTCTCCGACAAGGCCGGCAAGCTGACGGAGCTGCACCGCCACTACGTGCAGGATGGCAGGATCATCGAGAGCGCCGTGGTCAACATCGAGGGCCCACCCAAGGTCAACTTTATCAACGACGAGTACTGCGAAGCAACGAATGCCACGTCCTACATGCGACTCGGCGGCACGCAGCAGATGGGCGAGGCCATGAGTCGTGGCATGGTTCTCGTCATCAGCCTCTGGTGGGATGAGGGCGGCTTCATGGAGTGGCTTGACCAGGGCAACAACGGACCTTGCGATGCCACCGAGGGCGATCCCAAGAACATTGTCAAGCTGGTGCCCAACCCCGAGGTGACCTTTAGCAACATCAGGGTTGGCGAGCTCAACTCTACATTTGCGACCCGTCAATCCAACGCTGGCTACGGCTGGGCCAAGAGGAAGTCTCACCGCCAGTCCCATCTCTACCATCACCAGCGCCAGCACCAGCGTGGATCTGGAATTGGATACTAAGTGGAGATGTCCGCATCTACGCGTGCGTTGTCAAGTGGTGCGTTGTCAGGTACAGCGACAACGGTTGGCCAGTTTTTGGGGGGAGATTGGGCACTGGGCATTTTTTGTATATACATATATATATGAGATAGGATTCGTGGTGTTTTCGCCTACAAAAGTCTTTTTTTTTTTTCATATAGTCAACTTTTCTTTCACAACAATCTTGCATCTACCTGAGTCCTACCTATCGATAGTTCAACGAATCATACATAACCATTCCGTGCATTAGCGGCAGCCTTTGGCACTCTATTACATACTATCCATCTTCATCAGCATCATCATCATCCATCCATCCAGCCATCCCCTATCCACGTACGTCATTTTCGTGTGTGGCTGAATTCCCGCTGATCTCCAAAAAAAGACCACGACGTCATGGCTCTCGGAAGCCTCGAATCTTCATGCGACCGCAACATCTCGCGCATCATTCACCCTCGAAGACACACTCTACCACAGAGAACTCCGATGCCGCGCTCATTATCAGCCGTCTCTTCGCTAGAAGTCAGAGACCTGAACCGCGACCAAATACGATTCTACCACCCTGGCTATCTAAAACCTTTGAACCTCCTCTTCTGTCTGCCCCGCGTTGACTACAATCCTGCCGACGGCGGATTCGGAGTCCACTACCTCACAGCTCTGACGGCCTGTCAGATCATCGCAAACAATGCCTTCGGTGAGGGCTGGCTTGCAAGGGATGAGAAGGGCAAGGATAGAGTGCGCGCCGACGAGAAGGTCTTGATGCAGCGCGACTACTGGTTCTTTATGGATGGTGGTGAAGGTAATTACTTGACTACTCTGGCTTCAAGCCGATGCGCCTCAGAACTGACATGGTCTAGAACGATACTCGATTGTTCCAAGCTTCAAGGACTGGCAGTTCCCTCACGATAGACTGCCCGACTGGTGGGTTGCTCCCAGCGCCACCCAAGGCCTACACAACAAGCGATGCGCCATCACAAACACCAGCTACGCCTTCACATGGGCGCACCTGATTCCACGAGAAGAGCAGGCGTGGTTCAACAAGAACGGCATGGGAGTCTACGGCGGAGGATCGCATACAATCGACGACCCCCACAACATCCTACCTCTGAAGGCTGATCTCTACGTCTGCTTTGACCAAAGCGTCTTTGCCCTCATTCCAAAGGGCAACGACTGTGTCTCTCCCAACGGCGTCGAAAACGCACCAAACAAGTATCTGCTGCACGTGCTCGACGGCCGAGAATCAGAGTTCACCGCGCTATATCACAACAGACCGGTCGAGAGCCTTGTAGAAGGCAGTCGGGAATACCTCTTTGCGCGGTTTGCCTGGTCCGTCTTCTCCTATCTCAAGCCATTCTTGACATCTGGTGTGGGACGACGTGTCATAAGGCACAGACTCAGGGCCGCTGATGACGATGCCGAGGAGGAGCACCTGGTGGCCGAGATCCAAAACGTCTTTCTTGACTCCAAGAAACTAGACTCTCTGTACGGAGGGGGGCATAAGAGGAGAATCTCGTTGGAAGATTCGTACGTCGATGTGGAGGAGTGGGACGAGGAGAATCCCGGGAGGACTGAGATGGAAGCGTAACGATGATACATGGAAGCAAGTTTGATTTTGAGCATTTTGTATTTTGGGAGTTCAACGTCTGCCTCGACAGTTTTCAGACCATTTTTTTTGGGCAATTGATAAATACCTTGATATCAAAGAACCTTGAACATGACTTGAATAGCGAAGCGAAATCGAGTGATTGATAGACAAACCAAACCAAAGCTTCCCAAGTCAGTTCAACGTCGCCAATTGCACTTCTCTCGATGTGAGCTGACGCTCCAGCCCGCTTCAGTGGTGAAGTTGCCTCTGGTATGCCAGCCTAGAGCGGGAAACTAACATCAGCATTCTGGGCCGCACAGAGAAGATTCAATGACAGAACGAGCTTACCGAATTCCGATTTGCATTTTTCGCCAAAATAAATACGTTCGGCCGCTTTCGAGACTTCCTGGCACGTCAATGCGAGCTCTTCTTGGTCGCCGAAGCGTTTGCACAGCCGAATTGAAGTCTTCCAGTGGCAGCTGAGTAGCTTGCAGTCCTGGCCCTTGGGAATGGTGCACCTCTTCTCGTGATGCTTGATTTTGTGGTTGACGACAAATAGTTCATAAATCAAGTGCCCGAGCTCACACCAATGCGCCCATCCGGCTTTGCCAACGTCACACGTGAGATTTCCCTGAGAATGGGCTTAGTGCTGAAGAATGGAACGGTAGTAGGTAGACAGACCTTGGCATCAGGCAGATGGAGCTGGGCTAGCCCGAAACCGCCGTTTTTAGGGACTGCATGGCATCTTGCGTGCGGCCAGAGAGACTAGAAATGTTTAGCGGAAGGACGTAGCATGTCTTTGCGCGGGAATAGCTGACAAGGTCTCCCTGTGAAGATTTAGTATCAGAAGAGGTGTCTACCGAGTATTGGCTTGGGGTTTGACTGACATAGGCTTTGAATGTGCCGACTTCGAGGTCGCTTGGGATAAGATTGCCGAGAGCGCAAGATACGGCTGAAAGAATGGCGGTGGCCTTGACGAAGCCGGAGAGGATTGTGGTTGTCTTCATTGTACACGATCTGCTTGTGACTGGTTAGAGTTGAACTTATAAGAGGTGCGATGCAGAGCGATGTTGATACAGAGGGCGAGGATGGGCCAATCGGCCTGGAGGAACTAGAGTTTTAAAACTTTGACAAAAAGAACACGTACTCAATCTGATGAAGGGCAATATCGAGTCGAGCATGTGATGTGACTGTAAGGTTTGGTGGAAAAGCTATCGTGATACCTTCGTTTTGTACTATGCATGGGTACATCGCAGTTCTATACGCAGCGAGACTAGAAATAAAACATGCTTCTCTTGTTCGAATCAAGAGTGTAATTTCCGTATTAACAGAGCTGATACCTATCGGTAATTATTCTCTGTGCTGAGAAGCTGATACCTATCGGGAATTATTCTCTGCGTTGAGAACCTACTCTTGACAGTAACACAACTTGATAGGGCGACTGCTCACAAAGAGTTCAAGACTTGCTATCGCCAAATCTTTATAGCCGCTCAACCGACCAGGCTGGTATGACCACATCAACAGTTGTAAAGTTGGGCTTGCACTTGACAGCTTCAGGAGTACTGCCTCTGACGATCGAGGCCCTTACCGCCCGTGCTATCACTAAAAGCAATCCTACCGACATCATCTCCCGGCCGCACATCCTGTATCCTCACCCTCTTGCTTTTCAAGAGTTTAACTCTCTTCTCGCCGTCCAGCATGCTCCCTCCAGGGGGAACTGACACATGCTTTGAATCTCTTGTCAAGGACGAGACACTGCTCAAGATATCTGGCGCACAAATCTTGTACTGCAGGAAAATGTGACCGATGGCGAAAACAAGCATGGCAAGTGTAGATGTGCCATAAAGACCCATCCAGACCCAGTTCACCTTGTATTCTCGATCGGTAAACTCAACCCAAGATCCAGTGCTATTGCCCCAGCTTGAAAGGGGTGTAATCACTTGACCAGTGGCATTGTCGGCAATCATCCTTGACAATGGTGTCACCGCATCAGCGCCGACGATGATAGACTGCTCGAATGAGGCCCTGACGACTGTATTTAGAACATTGGCCAGTCTGGCTTCGAAGATGGGCATTGAAACATCTTCCAGTGATGGGGGCCTAGAGAACCTCTCGAACTTGTAGAATTCTCCGATGGGACGAGCCCGCGCCGGGTCTCGAAGAAAAAGATTAATCAAATCATTCTTACCACCTTCTGGGTCAGGAGTAAGCCGCGGAATCATGGGAAGTATTGGGAGGTTATATGGGAAGGACAATACGGTAGCGTTGGCGCTGATGAACCGTCCTTTAGTATGTCTAAGCCTCTCGACAAAGCAGGAAAGAAACCCGAAGTTGGAGAACCGAGAACAACGAACCATGGCGTCTACATACGAGGTGCTAGGAGAGCACATGGTCATGTTCCAAAGAAAATCCTGGGTGAAGCTGGAAACACTGTCGGTGACAAAAATAAGAGTTTGCTTGGATGGACGATCTTGGCCCTCCGTGAGACTGAAATTGCCTCCTCTCCAAGATGTCGCGTTGAGATGCTCATCCTTGAGCAGGTCGAATTGAATGGGCGGCACAAAGTAGCCACTTGCAACCGAAGATTCTCTGTCTCCTCGAAGAGCAGTAAAGAACGAGTGGTCGTTGAAGTCGACGCTGATGTTACCTTTAGCGGCCACGGGTCCGGCCAAGATCAGCTGCGAGATATTCTTCTGGAGCCAAGCTGTACCGTTGATCCACGACTGGCACTAAAAGGTATGGTTAGTATGAGTAGCAAGAGTTTGAAAAGAAGACGTACTGATAGTGCGATGTAAGACGACTGGATCATCACAGTTGCGTTACCGGCCTTTGTAGCTGGCACACCGCGGATCGGTATTCCAATAAGAGACTCATAGGGCGGTATCGTGCTGTTGGAAACGTCAACCCAGCGGTGAGGATCGCTTGAGTTGTACCCTTCAAGCATATGCAAGAACGGGACTCGCACGTTGCCCCATACATCTTGCTGAGCCAGCCTAAGTGCCTCGTCAAAACCTCCAACTTGGTCTACACTCTCATTGAAACTTGGACTTGACGCATTTGCCAGTATGAGACGAGTTGCCGAAGAAGAGAACGCGGCACCAAAGACAGTTCTCAGACTAAATGGTAGAGCGAAGAGAACTGGAAGTCTGTCAAATCCTGCGCTCAAGTTGGTTGAGGGATACGATATGATGGGAAAGTCAGTTGAGTTGACATCTGCATGTAAGGCGACGGCGCGAAGGACGCTCTGACCGCCCAAAGGGCTCAAGACCCAGGCCAAGACGAGGATCGGGGTCCAGAATGTGACAAGATGTACCACAGAGATCAAATATAGGGTGCTGCCCATGGTGAGGCTGCCGAGCAAGATTTCGAGTGCCTGGCATCCACAGAGTTAGTCACTTAGGCTCTGGACTAGCATCAAGTTCTTGGTGTAAAAGAAGTTGTGATTACCCCTAGAGTTGTCCCTTTCTCACAGCTATAGAGTGCAAGACTCTTCAATGCTGTACCCAGTACCGCGGCAAAAGCGATAGGCCATAGTGTTGCTGCGACGTTGGCGACCTCGATGAGGCTATTGCCAAAGTCCGATTGAGGTTGCCGATGCAAACAAGCCAAATAGACCGCGAGCACTATGCAGGAATTAGAGGATAATCTTGGAGAGTTTTCGCCTTCTTACCAATAAATGGTGCTGGTACTAGAACCCAGCCACTGGACGACATGAGTTTCCACCATGTTGATGAAGATGCATCTTTCAACGTGGTCGGGTTGCTCGGCCAGTCTCGAGGCACTGGCATGTCTTGCTCCCGGTTCCGGTCAAGATCGTTTCGAGAGATCATGGGGATTTCTTCTTCCCCCTCGCTTGCTGGGAAAGTCGGCAGAGCCGTGCGGTCAGAAGACATGATGTTGCTACGTTTACAGGCTGCTGATCAACACAAATGCCAGAGGCTCAGACTCTGCTTATTAACGTTTGGCGAAGCTCTTTACCCTGATACTGAATAACAAGAAGGCAATTGGGTAAACTAATGACGGATAATACTGGTGTTACTCGTAAGTGTCGCTGAGGTTGAGGCTGGCGTCAATGGCTTAGCCCGTACAGAGAGGCGACGGCCTAGGAACAGCAGCACATAAATAATGTAGTCACAGTCATACAAAAGTCTGGATAGGCGCCGATTGTCAGCTTTAGGAAGGTGTTATACTTGTTACAGATGAATCAGGCTGCGAAAAGGACGAATGAGGAGTATGGAACAACAACCAACAGGGGCAATTTTTCAGCTCCAGCTGCAGTCATCTTGCTACGAATGGAAGGCAAATTGAGAGGGCCAATCGTTGGAGACTTTTCTTTTGCGTGTGATACCGCCTGCATCTTCGAGGCTCTTCGATAGGCTATCTTGTAAGGTCGGGTAACTATGTAAGACGTCAAACCACCGACAAGCATACTGGGGCAATGTATTGTTTCTGCACCAGTGGATAACTACAATAACTCGACTTGTTATAGATTGAGAGTGATGGATCGTCCCATAGACCTGCAATACCTGCCATATATCCTTTCTCTACAAAGCATGATTGCTGAGAGAATGTTAAACTCCATCTGTCAGCTCCTCTTCTTACCAACATTGATTTTCCGTGTTTAGACTCGTCAAGTAACTGCTGTGCTCCAAAGCAATTGCCAGACCGTACGTGGTCTGGTTGTTATTACTCCTGGTGGCTTTGTAGGCCCAAGCAGTGTCGTTAAACCGAACTGGTCAAGTGTAGCAAATGCCATTGGCACAGCGACTACTCGCGTGAGTAGTGTTATCGACTCGGTTGAAAGTACTGAAACGAAACCAAAGGATGAAATTATACGAGAAATCTCGGAAAGAGGCATTGACAGTGAGGTTTAGAAAGGTGCTTCTAGAGAGACTGCTACTATTACTGAGATAGAGTTATCCCACTCCAGGTATTTTGCTTTTTGTCTATCACGATGATATCTTTGCCAACATGTTGGACCATTATATTACTTACAAGGGTTGAATCATTATCAAAGCTGTAGGCGACTTTGGGATCTCAAGTATAATGCTATAGTAGCCTGTGGCGGTGGTAAAGGATCTCTGCAAGTTTCCTTCGAGTAGCCCTACGGCGATGAGTGAGTTGTCCTTCTCCATGCTGGTTCCCACGGCAAAGCTATACGATGACAAAATCCAAATAGCTAAATCTAAATTCCATTAAATACTCCACGTTTCTACTTGCTTTGCGTAGCTTACTTGGGAATATAGTCAAATCGTATTCTTCCATGTCACGGCCCGTCAGCATCCGCTCCGTCTTTAGATAACTTGTTGCTAAGCAAGCCCAGGTGATATCTATGAGAATTTGGGGCCTGAAAAAGATAAACACGAATAAGGCTATCTCAGATCTACATCGATGTGGGCTTGGGTTGGGCTCCTAGGAGACGTGCTCTCTTCAATCCTTCCCAATCTTGCTTCTGGTTGACGGGGGAGTGAATGCAAGGTATTCTTGATAGGATTGAGTATTGGTGATGTGTGTGAAGATAGCGCATGACACGATGAGCAGATATCTGCAGACTCAACAAACACTCTACGCTGTCGCACCTATATCTTGATAAGCCATCCGTCTTGTGTTTTTCTCTGTCTAGCGACTCTTGCTGCCATGATGAAGGCAGCGCCAATGATAAAACTAGTGCCCATGAACACCTGTGCCCCTAGGTAACTACCATCCATGGCTGTGATTAGGGCGCCGCCGATCGGATTCCCAGTCAGTGTGGCAAAGCTGACAACGGTGAAGTTCATCCCGATCCGCGCGCCTCGCGTGGATAAGTCTGTGGTTAGGCTCGATATACCGGCTGGAAATAAACTCAGGATACTTCCACCGATAATGCCGTAGACAACTGTCCAGGCGTACACTTGCCCCGGCGTGTGCACAGAGATCCACGAGAACATGGCAATAGCAGCGACTAGGCAAGTCGGTATCATGAGGTTCAGCGGCCCCCACGAATCAGCATAGTGGTTCGGTATCATCCTACCAACTACACCGACGCCGCTGAGAATGAGAAGGAGATTCAGCGAGTCCGTGTAGCTGAGGTACGGAACGACAATGTCTCGACTGTAGGGGGCGATATAGTAGTAGCCGAAGAAGACGGCCCAGAAATTCTGTACCTCGCTGTCAGGACTTTGAAGGAGAGGACGAGGGAGGACCAGGACATACAAAGAACATACCGACTGTGAAGAAGGTATACTCAAGCTCCTTGAACACAACCCAATCAACTATTCTGGTAGACTTTCGCGGCGGCAGTCGTGTTTGCATACTTACGATTACAAACAACAATGTGCCTGCCTGCACAAAACCAATGGCTCGCATAGCCCATCCGAAGCCGACAGAAGGCAGAAGCTGTCGTGCCATGGCGGAGAAAACAAGTCCTCCTGTTACAGAGCCACTTGTAGCTATTCCAATCGCCAGCGAGCGCCTTCTCGCAAAGTACGTCGAGGTCACAGACACTGCCGGGGTGACAAGAAAACCATTGCCTAGGCCGCAGCAGAGTCCTTGAGAAAGAAGCAGCTGCCAGTACTGGGTAGAGAATGAGGCGGTGAATATACCAATGATTACCAGCGTAGTCCCGCAGGACAAGACAAGACGCAAATGTCCCGCGTCGATATAACGGCCGATAAAGGCGCCAACGAAAAAGCTTAGAAAGACTTGGACCGAGCCAATCCATGAGATGTCGGAGGGTTGGCGGCCGAGGAACGAAGTGTAGTAGGCCTGAAAGATGCCGAAGCTATTTATGAATCCCCACGTGTTCATGAAAAGCAGGTGGCCGCAGAGAGCTAGGGATTGGTCAGCTGAGCCATCTTTGCTAAAGAAGAAGTAGATGTACTGCATAGCCATGCTTTCCAACCTCCATCGGGGGGCAGAAGTGTATCCAGATCAGCATCAGCGATAGTATGGCTGATATCGGGATGCAGTACGCCGACGACACCTTCATCTGTGGTTTTTGGGCTATGAGACTCCCATTTATATTCATTCTCAGAGTCTATCGCATTGGTCCCTGTGCTTTTCTCGCATTGCGACGACATTGCTTCGCCGTCGGGTGTGTTGGATGGAATAATGTGTGTGAGTGAGTGAGTGAGTGAGTGGCAACAACGGCTAGAGCTCAACACAACAAGACAACAATGCAATATTTCGTTGCGTACTTGTTTCGCAGACTCAGACCGGT
Source organism: Fusarium sp. NRRL 66182 (assembly GCA_013266265.1). NCBI lineage: Eukaryota > Fungi > Ascomycota > Sordariomycetes > Hypocreales > Nectriaceae > Fusarium > Fusarium sp. NRRL 66182. The sequence goes on from JABFAK010000526.1 coordinate 15,135, forward strand.
AGAAATATGAGATTACAAGCCTAGCAATGACAAAACTACATGTGACTTGAGAGCGTGGTGACTCTTGCTCATCACACTATCATTACTGAGATATTTGTTTCTCCTTTGATGGATTCGATGTCCTACGCTCTTCGGAGGGTTTCACCAAGCTTTTATCACTCCGATCTTTGTACCTACTTATCACGGCAGCCTTGTCCAAAGCTTAGCCAAGAAGAGACGGTAGGGATTGGATTCCAACTGCCCTATCGCTTGGCACTGTTCATCTATCAAGCATTTGCATAGCTTAGGGTACGTAGGACTGCCTTCATAGTCTCTTCAAGGCTCTACAGTTGCATTGATTTGCACTGGTGTATTTCTTTCTCAGAAAGTTTGGCTGTATACGCTGATTCAACGTTGACACAGCCCATGGAAGTCCTTGTCTGTCATCCCCGATTTTAATCACTCCGAGTGGATCTCGGAACGTTTCAATTGCTCCGACGGGAATACTCCGAAATAGGCCGAGTTTGGGTCAGATGTCAGTGGACTTGGGCCTCTCTAATCGGTAATGGGAAGACACATTGCAAGTCCCGAGCGTCACGTACATGAAGCAGCATGGCAACTTGTCCAGTAATCAGATATATGATATTGAGTATATGTTTTAATAGAAGTCTCTGGTAAGACTAAAAGAAGCACAGCTGACTGTGTTTATGTGGTAAATATAAGGGGTTTACATTCCTTGATCCAACACGCACTCAAACTTCCATTACCCTAGTGCACAAGGTTTATATGCCCAGTCGGATTTGAGTTACTCTCGGACTCGACGGAATACCCATGTATCTATCTGACGACTGTAGTGATGAAGCGAGCCAATTTTCCGTTGATAAATAAGTCTATAGGTCGTCGATATTACTTGAGAATCACTTGCACCAGCGAAAGCATAACACTGTGTCGTCGGTATCTTCATTCTATACATATGCGTTCTGATCTATCTTTTCTGGGCCTGTGTAGCCTTGGAAAATCCGTCGCTAGCCTTTTAAGTCCTCTCCCTCTTGAATTCCAGAATGCATCCGCTCAATGGGCGTACTTGTCCTATGAAAACCCTACACTCGCCGTCCTCCCCAGCCCCTTCAATCGCTCCGTCTTTAGTCCCTTGACCGACAGCCAGGTATCTGATACCGCTATAGCTAAAGAGTATGTGGTACAAACAAGTCCTCTCTTTTCAAGCCGTTCAAACACTAAGTCTCGGTAGCTTAACACGCCTCAACTCCACAGACTTTGTTGCCTATGACGAACGATTCTTTGATTTACTGGGACCTGACGCTACGATTCGTCGACTGCACGATCTCCCTTTCCAGACTCATGAGGCGCCATGCTACAATCCTTCAACAAAGGACCTCTTTTTCATCGAATGGGGACCTCCCGGGGGTGATGATGGCTTCCACGACTGGCAATATCTCTTGAATACGGAGACGAATCAATTACGCAAGGTCACCACGAATCCCCCGACCTACAATGTACATGGGTGTGCCGTCTACGAAGGAGACTACTATGTCATCACCGATGGGAGTCACAATGAAACGGCGTCGCTCAACAAGATCACCCCGGACAACCTTCAAGCTACTCGCTTGCTAAACAACTATTATGGGTTGCCGTTTTCAGGGCTGAACGATATTGATGTTGACGAAGAGGGCAACTTCTGGCTGACTGACGACCATTATGGCTGGGTAAGTAAGCATGGCGTGCAAGACTGAGACACAGCTAACGAGATTATGTGTCAGGGAGCTGGGATCGTAGAATACACCCCGCCTACACTTTCGACGGCATACTTTGTCAACAAGACCACTCTTCGTCCCAGGCCATTCCATACCACCACCGGCCAGGCCAACGGCATCACATACCATAAGGGTGATAATGGCAAGGGTACCATTTACATCTCCAACACTGCGGCATCTGAGCCTGGCCCCATGCCCCATACCTTGAACCCTTATGGTCCTCGGACTGTTACGGCGTTTGATATATCGTACCCAGGCGCGCTAACATCACATCAGAGATTGTTAAGTGTTCCCATCGCCTTTGTGTATGATGGAATCAAAGTCTCTCGCAATGGCTGGATCTTTGCTGGTTCGGGCAACGGAGTAGACGTGCTTGACCCCCAGACAGGAGAGACTCTTGGAACGATTCGTGTGGGAGGAGGTGACTACGTGGCCGTGAATGTGGCATTTGGGCAAGACGAATTATGGATTGTTGGCGCGGGAGGTGTCTGGCATGTGACAGGTTTTCGGGAGACTCTAGCTAGAGGATTTTAGACGTGAGGATCAATATAAGAGTCCTCGCTCTGGCGGGTCTCGGTAAGGGTTAGCATTAGCCTTTCAATCTCATCTCACCATCAGGTTCTTATCTATCAACCTGCGTGACACTCAGCTCACAGCATGTTAGGGTGACTGATATATGGTTTAGCACTGCGGGTTTTCAAAAAGTGCATCTACTGGAGAGTTGAGACTGAACTGTGCATGGCTGTAGTGCGATGATAGTCAACATGTATTTCTTGCTTGTTGGCTACTGACGTCTAATGCTACGCAATAAAACAGTCTATAACGAGCTTTTATTCCCGCCTTTCCCACGACCTTTGAAGCTCCAGTCGATCTGGTTCGCCATCTTGACCTCCACACCCAGCTCGTTTGCAAACGCTCTAACTAGGCCAGGGTTCTGCTGGAACCATCGGCCTGCCCTCACGACGTCAATGCCAGACTGCAGAATTCCCTCGGCCAGGGCGCCGGTCTTGATACCTCCGACGGCAGATACCAGCAGCTCATCGCCCACGGCCTCCTTGACTTGTTTAGCAAGATTCGCCTGGTAAGCAGGACCAGACCTGATGGCGATGGCGGATTTGGGATGAACACCGCCCGAGCTGACATCTAGCAGATCGACACCGTGCTTGGGCAGTAGACGGGCGAGCTGGGTGGTCTGCTCAACTGTCCAGCTTTCTGGAAACTCCTTGTTCAGGTCAGAGTCATACTCGAACCAGTCAGTGGCACTGACCCGGACAAGCAAAGGTGCTGCTTCAGGAATGGCAGCCCGAACGAGGCCGACTATTTCCACCAGGAGCCTGGTCCGATTCTCAAAAGAACCGCCGTACTCATCCGTCCTCTGGTTACTGACGGGGCTCAGGAACTGGTGCAACAGATACCCATGAGCGGAGTGAATTTCAATCACATCGAACCCAGCTTTAACAGCCCTTTTTGCAGCATGCACAAAGTCAGCCTTGAGCTGCTCAATGTCTTGTTCTGTTAGGGCTCGGGGAATAGGATTGACCCCTTGCTCCTGGGCGATGGCCGATGGACCAACGACGTTATTCGGCCATCCACCAACTTCCTCAGCGGCGACGGCATTCACACTCAGCCATGGAGAGACGCAGCTGGCCTTGCGACCCGCATGGGATAGTTGGATACCGATCTTTTGGGACTGGCTATGTGCGAATGTAACGATACGCTTCAAGGGCTCGATCTGTCCGTCTTCCCACAGACCAACATCCTGAGGCGTGATGCGGCCGTGGTTTTGCACAGCGGTGGCCTCGACCATGGCCAGCCCAGGCCCACGCTGGATGATACCGCCCAAGTGTGTCAGATGCCAGTCAGTAGCATAGCCATCTTTGGCCGAGTACTGGCAGAGGGGGGCAAGGAATAGGCGGTTTGGAAATGTGACCCCGCGGATGGTGATGGGCGAGAATAGCTTGGTCGAGCCATTGGTTTGTGTACCTGCTGGAGGATCCTGGGCAGGTGTATAGTAGGGGGTGCCCTTGGCGGCGACGTTGTCGATTACTTGGTAAGCCATGGGGGCTTGGACGGACCTAGGAGATGGGCTGCCGTGTTGTGAGGACGAGGTGAGGAACAGCCAAGTATTGTACAGCCGAGTATAAAGTGCAAGCTCCAAGTACACAGCGAGCCTGAGCCTGATCTTGATTATCAAGCGGGCATGATTCTGATTATCAAGCATTCATTCCTCGGCTGCCTTGATGGTGGTCTGCTTGTGTCGACCAACAGCACAAGGTGGATATCTGTTTTATCACATTACTAATGTCATATGCCATCTCGTCACCTATCAAGTAGGAGGCGATCCACTTGATGCATCGCATACATCGGGATCTACACCGCAAATCCTCCATTGAGTAGTCACATCCTCGTCAGGTCGACCAACCGGGACTGTCTGAACCCGCGTGGCACCATGGCCCCTTGTTACGTGCCGAGTTACCTCGCTGGCATGATTCAGCGTCCACATTTCATCCAACGTTGCCCATCTAATAGACAAGTTCCTCTGAGGAGGCCCACACGCCTAAATATCGTCGTGGGCTGCGGCTAGGAACCACCATCATCACCACCTTTCGCTACGCTACCGACCACCTCAATGTCGTGGAAAGCTATTGCCAAAGCAGCTCAAGCTGAGGTCTTGGACTCCATCCCCGCCTGTTGGCGACTGGATCCAGAAGAGTATCGGTCGTTGAAGAATGTCACAAGCGTGCCTCGAACATGTGGCATTTTGACTGATGCCCAGCTCAAGATGACTGATTTCACGGCTGTTGAAATAATCAAGCGGATCGAGGCTCGCGAGCTGACAGCTGTGCAGGTTTTGGAGGCTTTTGCTGCACGCACTGCTGTTGCCCATCAGCTGGTGACTGCAATCCTATATACTCGTGCTTCAAGCATCAACTAACGGCAGCTCAGACGAATTGTTTGATGGACTGGTTTTATGACGATGGCTTGCTTCAAGCCAAGGAACTTGATGAGAGTTTGGAAACCAGCGGTAGACTCAGGGGACCGCTGCATGGTGTTCCCATTGCTCTCAAGGTATGTTGATACATGGTATACCCCTGCTCTAGCTGTATTTATCCAGTGACAAACAGGACTTCCATTTCGTCAGAGGCCGTCCTACCACGACAGGATATGTCTCGAGGAGGCATTTTCGACCCGAGCACGATTCTGCACTAGTAAAGACTCTGCGAGATGCCGGTGCTGTGTTCTACTGCAAGACAACCATGCCTCAATCGGGCATGGCCTTGGAAACAGTCAGTAACCTCTGGGGTCGAACATTGAACCCTCTGAATAGAGACTTTGCAGCTGGTGGCAGTTCTGGTGGAGATGCTGTTCTGGTAGCTCTGAAGGGCACCCCTATCACACCATCAACTGACCTAGGAGGGTCGATCCGGGTGCCGGCCGCTTTCAACGGGCTGTACGCCATCCGTCCTACATCAGACCGAGTTCCCAAGGCTGGCATGGAAAACATGAACAACGGACAGCTCTCTATCAAGTTGTCCTGCGGACCTATCTGCCGCTCGATGGAGGACCTTGCGTTCTTCACCAAGCTCATCAATGCACACCCTTCCAACAGGCACGATGTTACTTCTGTCCCTGTTCCCTGGAGGAGCTTGGAGCCATTGGAGAGAAAACTCACAATCGGGCTGTTAAGATGGGATGGGGTAGTTATGCCTCACCCGCCCGTGCTTCGAGCTTTGGAGCATACCAGACAAACGCTTGGAAACGCTGGGCACAACGGCAAGTCGCACAGCCGTGTCCATGTTCAAGCATCTCTAACCTGACTTGCAGTCATCGAGTTCGATTTGCCTTTTGACGCTTGGGATGCCATTCAAACCACCGTAAGTACCTGTGTCTGCAGGTAACTCGCGCACGGCTGATGATAGATCCAGTTCGATACCTATTATCAGTCGGGGCATAAAGGTACTCTATCTTCTCTTGAAGCTACTGGAGAGCCTCTTATTCCCGCTTTCGAGGACCTGATCAACGTTTTCGGGAGCCGAGAGCTCACTGCAGCACAGGCATTGCAGGTGCGTTTCTTTACTTGGTGAAGAGAGTGCTCGCCTGCTGAAGCAATGATAGTTGAATGTTAAAGCCAGAGCCTTCAGAGAAGCCTTCTCGAGGGCGTGGGATGACACAGCTCGTCGCACCAATACAGACAATCCTATCGACGCAATCATCTGTCCTTCAGCACCTGCAGCGGGCTATCCTCACGATTTCAACATCTACTGGGGATATACCTCGCTTTTCAATCTTCTCGACTATCCTTCCGTCATTGTACCTATCCCCGATCTCAGGATCAACAGTCGACAAGATCCCGTGGCTTCCAACTACAAACCGCTGGAAACAAATCCCTATGATGAGCCTAATCACAAATTATGTAGGAAGCTGTTTTCATCTGCCGATCAAAAAAGAGAAGACTGACATGATATATTCAATAGATGACCCAGAGGTGTACTCGACCCAACCGTCGACTATCCAAATTGTTGGTCGCCCTTTTGAGGACGAAGAGCTTATCCGAACGGCTTCAGTCATAGATAAACTGTTTCATACTCCGTAGATTGGTATGGTGGTGGCGATCGTCGCGCGATTTACGGGCAGAGTGATCAAGCTAGATCATATATGATTCCATACTCGGGCATTGTAAACCCTTTGTTGGCGTTGATGTGATGTAGCCGCAACCGCAACGAACGCGGGCATATGTCTCGAAACTTATTACACAAATGGTCTGTTGCTAGATGTCCAAGACTTCCTGCTGGTAGTTTTATAGGTTACGTTGAGCCATTGTATCCTTTGACAAAAGCGTACTGAGCATGTTCACGTACCTTGATATGCTTTCTGTATGGTTCAGTAGCATGTCTTGACGGGTAGCTAGCTGCAAAGGGTTGATGGTACTTGGACAGAGGATAGAAAGGAAATCAGGAATTCTGCAGATCTACCTTGACGGGACGAGTCTTGTTATGAATGCTCTTGGCTGCCCTGGTCGCTGAGCCAGCCTCGATGCTATACTATATGGTCTTGCACTGTTTCTTTTTACCGCAGGCCAAGACGTCAGTCGCCTGAGAGATTAATACGTAGGCATCCCTCAACTCGGAATAGAATTGTTCGGAACTGTATGATTTAACGATCCGAACCTCTAGCGGAGGCCGAAGTCCGCAGACGCAAAGATCGAATCGAACATATAATATGAAAGCTTTGTAAGCCGTACAAATTAATCCTCCGAACGGACACCGATGTTATTTGCCGAACGTTTCAATAGTATTCAGAAAGCTGCTTGAATAGGCATTTCACTGTTGATCAATAGTTTGTGTGTATTTATAACGTGCGTAGCCTCATCTGAGTATTCCGCACACTGAGCAAAGGGAATCGTACCCCTACCCACGACCACCTCGCTCCATTTTGTCTCGTCACCCAGCATGGCATTGCTCGACTTGATCACATTGTCGCGTGTATCCCTGGTTGGACTCGTCTCGTTGATACTGTATTATCTTGTTCCTTATTTTTGGACCTTTCGCCAACTGCGCAGCGTCCCTGGACCGCTTGCAGCCCGCTTCACAAACTGGTGGCTGGTGTATGCGTGTCGAGAAGGGAGACGGTGGCAATACGTTGATGAAGCTCATAAACGGTTTGGCCCTGTCGTCCGTATTCAACCCAACCATGTCAGCATTGCTGATGAGGAGGTGATCAACGCCATCTACGGCCATGGCAACCATATGCTGAAATCGTGAGAGCCCCTGCAATCTTGGTCAGCATCTCGATAGAGGACTGATAATCTAGCGTCTAGATCTTTCTATGATGCTTCTGTCATTACTACCTATAGCATCTTTACATCGAGAGACCGTGCTGAGCATTCGAGGAAGAGAAAAGTAGTGTCGCACAGTTTTGCTCCTCAATCCATGCGAAACTTTGAACCGTTCGTTCAGAATCACCTACGAGTTTTCATCGAGAAGTGGGATGAGATTGCAAAAACCCAAGCACGGCCCGATGGATTTGCTGACGTGGAAGGCCGTGTCTGGCTCAAGTAAGTCTTGTCTTGAGTGTCAGCACCTTGGAGCCGTGTACTGACTTTCTGCGGATAGCTATCTCGTGCTCGACATCATTGGCGATCTTGCTTTTGGTGCACCCTTTGGCGTTCTCAACAAGGGTTCCGAAGAGGTCGAGTTTGATACGGAGAAAGGCACTAGGTCTTTGCCCGTCATTACAAGCCTCAGCACCAGGAGTGAGATTGCGGCGACCGTTGGAGCGCTCCCAGAAATCAAGCCGTATCTCAAATGGAGCCCAGATCCTTTCTTCCGCCAGGGTTTCAACGGAATGATCAACCTGCGCACCCTGGGAACCTCTCGCATCACGGATCGACTAAACAACCCACCAAGCCCGGATCGTCACAAGGATCTGCTCGAACGTGTCCGCGAGGGTCGTGATCACAAGGGTCAGCCATTCGGAACGCAAGAGCTGATCGCAGAAGCCCTGACGGTGCTCATCGCGGGTACTGATACAACAAGCAGCACTTTCGCCGCGCTGATGTATCACGTCGTCCGAACGCCTGGAGTGCTGAAGAAGTTGCAGGCGGAGCTTGACCAAGCTATTTCGAAAGACGTTTCTATTCCCTCTTTTGAAATGGTCAAGGACCTCAAATATCTTGGTTATGTCGTCAATGAGGCTCTGAGGCACCACTCCACTATCAGCCTTGGCCTCCCCCGAGAAGTCCCACGAAAAGGTCAAGGGATAACTCTATGCGGATATCACTTCGCACCTGGCACAGTCCTGAGCGTGCCTATCTATACCGTCCATCATTTGGACAAAGTCTGGGGCCCTGATGCTGATGAGTTCAAGCCGGAGAGATGGGAGACTATAACACAGAGCCAGAAGAATGCTTTCATCCCATTCAGCTACGGTCCACGGGCATGCTTGGGCCGCAACCTGGCCGAGATGGAGCTGAAGCTGATTACTGCGACCTGGGCGAGGAGATATGACTTTGTCCTCAGGAAGGACGGCATGGAGATTATGGAAGGCCTGGCAAGGAAGCCAGTAGCTGTAGACGTTGCGCTGAAACGGCGAGACGTTGCTTGAGCGGAGGCATTATTTACATATATATATGCAAGGTATACACTCGTTACTTGAGTAGCTTAGCTGATGACCAAGTCGGCCAGATCACCTACTGTACTCGACCACATTCAATCGAATCCAAGGTATCATGATTCAATGCCGAGTGTTTGATCTTGGGCTTTTACGCTTTGCATCCATCGCAAGAACGATACAAGACTCAACTATAGTTTCTGTCGTAACTGTAGCTGACTTGGTGATGAACTACGTTGGTCAAAGTCGCTTTTCCGTATATCCACAGGTGATCAGTAACTACGTTTCTAGACTCACTGGTTGGTGTAGATGCAGTACTTGGGCTGTTAATCATGATGCCAACTATAGCCGTTACCAGCAGTACGCTTTCCGATGTCTTGGTAGTTGTTGATAATCTATATGGTCAGACACCTACCTTGCTCTCTTGTACTCTATCGTAACTCATTTCTATTGTCGATTCTATCGTAGCTCATTTCTATTTTAAAAACCACAGAAGTGACTCCCCAGAGGCATTGCCGTGCTGCTATATTCCAAAGACCTCATCCCAACGATTCTATCTCCGTCATCTTGGCCTTTAACGATTCTATAACCCCCGACGCGCTTTCACTGTTCGTCTCCCCTAGACCTGGAACTCTCATGACTGCTAATAGCGACTCTCGCTGTTTTCCACTGAGCAGAGCTCTTTCCGAGCCATCGTCTGTGCCTGACTCCTTTGACAGTCGACAATCGTCAGGGAGCCCCAGAGCAGACTCTACAGGTCTGATCTTTAGCTGCATCAACTGCACAAACGACCGTCCGACAAGATTCTTGGGTGAAGGGATCGTGAAGCCACCCAAGGAGATCTGCGGAGTTGAGTGGAGAAAAAAGTCCCTTACAGCAGGATTGCTTGCTACTTGATCAAGAACATATGAGAATATGTAGTCATACATGCAGACAAGCTGCAGGTAACAGGAAACTGCAGATAGGCAATAAGAAAGGCTCATGTCCCGCGGAACATTTGTCGTTCCAGGTCGCTCTTGGTGGATAAACGTGCTCGTTGGTGAGTTGAGGACCTGCTCAAACTCGGCAATGACTTCAATCGCGCCAATGACTGGGTTGAATTCTCGACTCTTTTTTGGCGACAGGTCGAAGCCTCCCACGCTGTGACAGCTGCTCTCCAGCTTCAGGACAGAGGTGATGTCCCATCGCAGATATCTGAGCTGGATCAGCTGCTTGGCGATATTCTGCTGCAGCTGGGCCAGCTGGAATACGGGGTCGAAGCTCTGGTCGAGCATCTGGGAGGAAGATGGGTACATCGGCGTCGTAGCCTCTTGGGAAGAGGCCCAGGGCATTGGGCAGGGTTCGGGCCGTCTTGCCTCGGAGTGATTCAAGAATGGATTCGAAATGTCGGGGATATACCCAGTCAAGGGAGCCGTCGCAGAAAAGAGAGATGCATCGCTCCAGTCAAAGTCAAGATCGAAGGAGCCGCATACAGGATCCTCGGAGGCCATCGAATCATCACGCGAGCCAAGATTGGACACGCGCGGATCATTATCGCCAAGGACTGTTGCTGCAGTGTTGTTGGTCTCGCGCATCGAGCTGCGCTGGCTTAGAGAGCTGGATCGACCAGAAGGACGGCCGGGTGCCTTGCGCAGGCTGACAATGCACTCTTCCTGGGCTTGGAAACATCTGATACAAGGCTCAGAGGTGTTCTCGTGCCGGCGGATACACTTGAGCTTCTGGTTCCTGCACCGCTCGCAAGCCAGCCGCCGTTTGGACATGAGCTGCGAGCGTGCGAGAGGATTCAGGCAGCAGGGTGAATAGGGACAGGATTGGATTTGCCAAGCCAGGCGTTATGGGACCGCGGCAGCCAAGGCTGGATGCAGCGTCACTTTGTTTGTTTGCTCAGCCTGTCTTGGAAACCATGGCGCTTAGACCCGCCAATGCTGGATCAGATTGTTGGTTAGCAAAGGCAGTGTGAGACTGTCAACAACGATATATAACATCTGCTATTGGACAAGTGAGATTAGTAAAAAGTACCTGGTATAGGTGATGGCGAGCGTATATATCTCTGCTGCAGCTACTTCAAGATGGCGGCCATCACAGTACATAAGGGGGACTGGACCGGAGATCGACAGTATGACCCCTGGCTGTACAAGGACCCCAAAGTACTCACTGTATGTATAACGTTGGATGATTCTACTTTGCATGCGTACAAAAGTACCCACGTCACTTCTTAACACAGGCTCGGTAGTTTTGCGTACCCGCTGTTTAGATGTCTCTTTTCTCTTTTCTCTCCACCTCTGCTTCGCCTTGGACCATGGCTATTTATCCTTGGCTATGTGAAAGCTGACCTATCTTATGCAGACCCGCACTAGAAGATCTATCTCACACCTTGTTCATACCATCCCAGTATGACATGATCAGAGATGGTGAGGGATCGCGGAGGACGGGACGAGCCAACATAGCATCTGCACAGCGGGCGTTCGTCCATCGCCAGGGTGATTCGGCCCTTCTTCGATGCGCCCCTGCACGACGATTCGGTATTGAAGAGTTCACAAGGTTTACTGAACCCACTGGCATCATATACATACCTACGCACCTAGGCAACGCCAGACAAACGATATACTAAAGCTCCGGGAAATAAACACTACACCCACCCACCACCTAGGCCTATTTTGGCCAAGATCCTTTGAGCCTAAAAAGCTATCCATTCACTTGGCAAGACAAGGTACAGATAGATACTGTAAAGCGTATATTTCCGGGGGCTTTTGTGTATCATTCGGTGTTAACGCTTAGGTCCTTGAGCCCCCCCGCCAGTGCTATATAAACGTCTCAAGGGGAAGATTTCCGTCAGCCGACAACCGTCATGAGCGTCCCTAACATTACTCGCTTAGTCTATTTTCCCTTGTCAAGGCGGAAAGGCTGCATACGACGGCCCGTTCCTAGCCTCAAACTCCCCCCTTAAGCTGCTGGGAGGAGGGGGAATCGCACATGGCTACAGAGATGCTTTCTAAGAGCTACCGCTAGTTAGATAGTTGGTCTAATTTTCATATCAAGATCTCCATCTTGAAAGGAAAAACAAAGGAAAAGGATAAAAGTAGAAAAACAACTCGCCTTCTTCTCATTGTCCGTACAACTTCATTTTGCCGCCAACATAGGTTCGTTACGTTTCGTTCCCTTGTCTTTGTGACTCGGCCTTCTTCTACTATGCAGTACCTATTATGTGGGATTAGTTCCACAGTAATTATGCGTATGGGGTACGACAATTTACATTCAGCATCTGTCACCATAGTCTGTCTGCTCAATGGAACAAGCTTGCCGCTAGTTCATGGCAATCAAATTGACATCTTTCGGTCAGGTCTACAGAGTGGATATAACCGTCTCAGCATATCACTCATAGTCGCCCATCCTGAGTGGTAAGATTGATGATGGAGCATACCAAGATCCAATTGCACTGAACTATGCCAGGTGCTAAGCTACAGACGCGTCCCTGCATCTCGACAGTTGTTCTCGTCAACCTAGGTCTGTACAGCGCCTAGCTCAAAAGGTAGCTTGAAGCTCCTGTGCCATCCCGCCAGACAGTGTCGTCTGTTGCTTTTGAATAGTATGGGGCATCTCATACATGGCATACTTCTTAGTATACCACTCCTTCGCGCTAGACTCATCCCCATCACTGTCCTTGAATTCGGTAGAGTCAGAAGCCCGCAGGAAGTACGAGATAGAATAGCGATCTTCGATCTGGACGCCGCCAAGGGGCAACACACGGTGCAGTGCCGAGCGGAATCGCTTTCCAGAGAGGAATCGCAGTGTATCACCGACGTTGACTATGGCGTGACCCGGCCGTGGCTCGACGTACTCCCAGGAGCCATCAGAGGGTGAGAATACCTGGAGACCCCACTGGGGCGCGTACAGGATTGTGAGAGACCCAATGTCAGTGTGCATGTTTTGGCCGACCTTGTTGGGGTCCTGTGCCCCAGGAGGATAGTGAAGGAAGTACAGAGTGCTTTTGGAGCGGCAGTCATCGCGGTGGTAGGTCTCGAGACGGCCTTCTCCCTTGAGGTCGAGACCATCCGAAAGGCAGTCGAGGAGCAGCTTGGAGATGAAATGGCAAGCCGCAGTGAACTGATCAAACAGGGGAAGATTGTCCTGCACGACGGATGGTAGAGCCCATCGTCCGTCTAGTTCGCTTTTGCCAATCTTTCGTCGTTAGACACCGAGCCTGTTGCATGCAGAGGAGACCTTACCTTTAGGGCCTCGAATCCGTCCTTCTGAGACTCGACGGCACCCGACTGATTACCGACGGCCTTGAAGCTGGTTCAAAGTTAGTCAACATGACTCATGGCATCCCGAGGCCTCCAAGCACCTACCCATGCGCAAGAGATACGGTAGGGGTCTCGAGCTTTTTTTCCGTCGACTGCTGGAACCATTGTTTGGTGATGCGGTCGATGTCGTAGAGATCCTTCCAGAACTTTTTAGAGCCTGCGCTCTGAAGGTCTAGGTAGAAGAAGCCGTCTTTCTCGCAGAACTGGACGAGCCGCTTCAGCTCCCCCTGATCTTTGTCGAAGAGGTTGTCGAACTTGACGGTGGAGAGGTCGGCTGTGCGGACGTCCTTGTAAGCGGCGGGGCGGCTGTTGACAGTCATGGCGTGGATTTGGATTGTTGGAGATGGATTGAATATTGTGTGTGTTGAACGAATCTTGTGCTGTGTGACTTGAAGGAAGAAGAAGCCCCTTGATAGAAAGTTGGCAACCTTATATCTTCAAAACTCAGACTGCGTCGGCAATGAACAGTATCCCCTACTCGTCATCCAGTAGAGCAGATTCCGACATCTTCAGCAGAAAGATGCTTTGCTTCCACCCATGTTCGGCTTGATGCTTCGTGCGTCCAGATTTGGTTCCGATCAGTTCCTTCGGGGCATCATGTCTTGACTGCAGTCCGTCTATGCCAGGCTGATTACTATCGGACGGTTCCACACTACGAGAACCAGCATCAGTTGGGAATCAGTATCAGTGAGTGAAGAGGCCTGTCTTCTCGGCGTCGGAAATCTGCTGCTCGGAAGAATCTCTTCGCAAGCGCAACTGTCGTAACTGTTGGAAGAAATAGCCGGGACGTACTGGATGCTAGTGCCCCGTCTTGATGGAAGAGAGGGCGATACTGGCGAGTCATACAGGCAAAAGAGGGTGACATTGGCAAGTCATACAGTTACAGCTAGCTATGCCTTTATGGGTGGCCGATGATGTTGGTCACTTGGGAGCGCCTTGAACCAACATCGCTCCAAGTCTGTATAGGCCACAAGGATGTTCGAACGTATAGGTAGCCAACAAGAACAAACGTGAAAAACACCAATACCGCACATAGTTTACTTGGCCTAGACCAAATTTCAAGTGTGCACAATCTCATAAAAACAAATAGTTCCAGAAGACTAGGTTATCACCACACTCAGTGTTGCGCGCCTGGGCCTTCCACCATGGCAATTGAAACCCCTTTCATCCCGTCAAATTCTGTCCAGTCTTTCATTCCCAAGTTCTTTCCAAACAGGTGCATTTTATCAGTTGTGAGGAGCATCACACGTCTAAGGTGAGGCCAGCTTTGCAGGACCTGATTCAGGATCTCGAGCATCCAGCGGCCAAGCCCATGTCCCTGGTGCGCTTCTAAAATGTACACGTCCGTCAGATAGCCAAAGGTGACACCATCGGTGATTACTCGAACCAAGCCAACTTGTTTCAGGCTCTCGGCTTGACCCTCTACGCGTCAACATGATCAGCCCTGTACACGGTTTGAAAAGGATCCCTGCAGGTTCTATCCCACTTACCCGAGGATAGGTGGCTCCCATCTGTCTGGGGTAGTTCTCTGTGGTAGAGGCCGAAGCAGACAGAGTTGCGCAGAGCCTCCCTGAGTGCATCAGCAGGCAGGTCTCCGGCCCACCAGACCATGTCTGAGCTGAGAGCGGCATTTATGGCGTCAACCTGGAGCAGTTCAGGGTCTGTTGAGACGCGGTAGTTGCCACGGTCCCATGCTTGTGTTTCCATGGTTACTATCGAGGTCGAGAGAGTGCGCAAACACTCGGTTGCAGGGAAGACACATTCGTAACCAGGCCCAAGGCGATCGGAGTTGCCATGGTCTAAATAAGCATCTTAACAGCACGGCCCATGACTCGTGTAGAAAGGTCGATGGCCTCCTATGGCCAATCCGGGTTGACACGGTTCGGATCATTGATGAACAATCAGCGCTGCATGACGCATCGGAGCAATGCAATGCCATGGTTACAGTGCAGTCAGACTAAATCTCCGAATCCCTACCCTCTGTCCCTTGAACTCGCTTTGTTTTTCCATCCACTCGGCGTGTGAATCTTGCGTGATCGACGTCCCTACCTCGCTCGGCTTATTTGTCTCACTCGCAACTCGGACAAACGGGCCGCTCATCAAATGTCGATACTGCGATCACAGCTACCTGGACCAAGGCACTGATGCACGTACTGCTATTTCCGAGAGGCCATATGGTTTAGCAGCCTGAGTCTTGCGATGCTCCCTTCTTGTAGTTCGGTGCAGTGCGCGGGTAGGATATTCAATAGCCTCGTCAGAGCATTGAGGAGCCCGAGTATATAATTACAAGGGATGACTAGTCCATCTCTTCAAACATTGATCTATACTATACTATTAGAAGCTAAGCACTACAGTCCACAGCAAATCATCCCAAATCATGTCACCACACGCTTACACCAGCCCGACAGCAGAAGGTGATTCATTGAGGAATGATTCTTTGGAGGTAATTAGATCCGCCATCGGTTATCTGAGTCACTATCTTATAAAACAGTACAGCTTGTGCAGCGGGTTGAAAGTATCGCATCGGCAGCCCTCCATGCTTTTAGTAAGGATCAAACCAAGTCAACTGAGGACTATCAAGAGCTCTTTGGCGGATTTTCAGCAGAAGGATCTGGGCCTGAAGGCTTCACCAATGCAGTTGAGCTGCTGTTCCAGCATTCAGTCGATAACACGTCCCCCGGCTTCTTGGGCAAATTAGTCTCGGCCCCTTCACCTCCAGGTATTGCCGCGGATTTGTTTCTGTCCATCTTAAACAACAATGGCCATGTTTGGCGCGCATCGCCAGCTCTCACAGCCGTGGAAAAACACGTTAGCCTGGAGCTAGCCAAGCTGTTCGGCCTTCCAGGTCGGCATGCAGGAGGCATCTCGGTGCCTGGAGGAGCAGCTGGCAACCTGCTTGCCATGCTGGTTGCTCGCAACATGGTTGCGCCAGAGTCTAAGCAGCAAGGCCTCATGCCTGGCAGGTATTCCGTCTTTGTCTCGGAAGCGGCTCACTACTCGGTCTCCAACGCGGCACAGGTTATTGGACTGGGTAATGACGCTGTAGTCCGTGTGCCTGCACTGGAGGACGGGACCATGGACGTAGATGGTCTCGAAACTGCGGTTCACCATGCAATTCAAGACGGGAGGAGACCACTTTTGATTGCTGCTACTTCTGGAAGTACAGTGAACGGCGCTTTCGATCCTCTCGACAAAATCGGTGCGATAGCACTAAAGGCCAACGCTTGGTTTCATGTTGATGCGTGCTGGGGCGGAGCTGTTGTATTCTCTGAGAGGCTCAGGGGCCTCATCAAAGGAAGCGAACTTGCAGACAGCATCGCTTTCAACCCCCACAAGCTATTGGGTGTTCCTCTCGTTTGCGCATTCTTGCTCGTCAACGACTTGCGTACTTTGTGGCTGGCCAACAAGCTCAACGCCGGCTATCTGTTTCACCAGAAGAACTCTGGAAAGCCTGCCACGGGTTCCGAGGACGGGTTGGCCCAGACCGAGAGTCTCAGCGGTAACAAAGGGACCAAGCAAGACTGGAGACGGTCCGAGCTGCTGAGCGATGCTCCTGATGTCGCACAGATCAAAGACCTGGCGTCGTTGACGATCCAGTGCTCTCGTCGATCTGACGCAGCGAAGATGTTTCTACACTGGAAATACTATGGCACCCAAGGAATTGCCCGGGACGTGGAGCAAGCAGTTGACAGTGCGCAGCATTTGGCTCGCATCGTTCAGAATCACCCCCGTCTAGAATTGATTGGGGAACCTGACAAGGTTTTCGCTCAAGTGTGCCTCTATTGGAAACCCAACCCAGACACTGACAGCTCTGGGCAAACGATGGCGGTCATCAACAGTCGAAACACACAATTGCTGTATCGTGAGCTTGATCATCATGGATGGAAGATTGATTATGCGCCTCACAAGGTAAAGGGGGAGTTCCTTCGAGTTGCATGCAACCGTTTGACGACGAGACAGGGAGTAGAGGGACTGGTGTCGAAGCTTATCGAGCTGGGGGTTTCTTTAGGACTGTAATCAATTTCTGCTACATCAAAGAGATGACTCGATTACTGGTGCATCTAGCATATGTATCTGTCAATGGGTCGGGTCATAAGACTTTGTAAGAGTTTCTCATATCGTTGAGCGATGTAGCTCTTTATCAGCATGGGATATGTCACGACTCGTCGATTGTTAGAGAGTAGAGGCAGAAGAGAGAGGGCCTCAAGCTCCGTACATGCGATCTGAGATCTTGTCACACTGTTGGTCAACAAGATTGCATTCGATAGTGCTGGCAGCGTATTTATCTAGAGGCATTGAGCTAAAACTCCATGATCTGCCTAACTAAGACTCAACTATCGTTATCTGCTTCGTCTCGATACGATGACTGGCGAACTAAAAACTATTCTCTCCATCATAGATCACCAGAAAACGATCTGGCAGGGGTTTTCTACTAACAATCACCGCACTACAGCAAGCCACAATCAGTAGTGTCGAAGTGCTTCCGTGCGGACACCAGGGTTGCTGTAATACCTCCAAGATACAGATATAAATATCTTCCATCACGCCATCAAACTCCATTACCACGAACGATGTCTCAACGTTTATCCCTTCAGCAACATTCGACTCTTCAGCCGCTTGGATCAGCAAAATAGACATCTTGAGACAACCATACAGCCGATACAGTCCCATCTTAGAGCTCAGCCTTTTGCGGTGGACGTGGCGCGATATGAAGATTGAAATCCAGCGGCTTCACAAAGAAGTAATCGTTTGTCTTCCATTCCTTGCTTTGCAAAGTTGCATCGAGACTAAAGTCATAGTCGCGAACAATGCGGGGAATGAGTTTAGAAATTTCGAGCATGGAAACGTGACGACCGATGCATGTTCTCGAGCCTAGGCCAAACTATTCATGTCTGTTAGCACAGCCGGCACAGCACGGCGATATCAAGAAGAGCCTTACCGGCATCCAATAGCGGTTCATGGCCGATATCCTGTCCTTGTCCTCTACAAGCCATCTGTCGGGGTTGAAGGCATCGGCATCATGCCCAAAGACCTGAGTGTTGCGGTGTGCTACCCAGCTGTTGATGCCGACTATTGTCTACATCGTTCGCCAGCTATTAGTTTCCATGATATAGCATGGAGGACTCATATAGCATTCTTACTCACCCCTTCAGGGAAGAACTTCCCGCATATCGTTGCTCCGCCTTCGGGAACCACTCTCTCTAACGGTAGGCCAGTAGCAGGATGCAGTCGCAGGGCCTCTTTAATCACAGCCTGTAGATATGGCATCTGCTGGCTCTCCCCAAACGTGGGTGACTTGGACAACTCGCCTCGCGCTGTCAGGTCATTGATTTCAAGCCTCAACTTATCCAAACACCACGGATTCTTTAAAAGGTAGTAAAGGATTGCCGAGAGACTGATGGCCGTAGTGTCGGATCCTGCAATCATGTTGGCGCTGCAGCCGGCAAGGATGTGGTAGGTAGTGAATGTGCTCGGCGAAGTGGTATGTTTTGCCATGAATTTGGTAAGAAAGTCCTCCATCGACACAGAACTCTCGTCGGTTTCAACTGGCTTTGGATTGGTCTGTACCTCCCGGATCCGATCCATGGTGAATTTGAGGACGTAGGCCCTTCCGGCGCCCTTGGCACCAGCCAGATAATTCTTGATGCCAAACAGATATGGGTGCAACTTGGGGAAAATGCCAGCCATGGTGGCATAGCCCAGGTGGTTCTCGAGGGCACCAATCACGCCTCCAACGTCTTCGCCGTGATCCAAAAAGCCGAGTCGCTTCGCGTATGTGATGAGGCCAATAACATCAAATGCATAGCACTGAAACCAGTGTCTCATATCAACAGGGAGGCTTGATGATGACATTTCGTCGAGGCGCTGCGTGAACAGATCAGAGCATTCGTCAACAAAGGGTTCATAGTGGATGAGGGATGACATCGAGTAGGTTGCTTAATACAGCTTTCGGTTCTGCGTAGAGCGGGCGACTGACTGGTCGCCAAAGAGGGACCATTGTCCTGGGGTCGTCCAGGCTGAATACCATGGTGATTTCGGGTAGTGAGCGCCAAGGCCATAGACGACCTTGACAGCTTCAGGGTCATCAATGCTGTAGCGATCTGGACCATAGCGAACAAGCTTTCCTGAGACACAAAAGATGGGTTAGAGTCTGGCAAGGTAGTTGCTGTTGGGGACCAGCATACCATGTTTCTTGTGTAAATCCCGGTTCAGAGCATCGAAATCTCCCTGGGAGACTTTCCACAAGTACCATAGATCTGTGAACCTCGCCAGAAAAGGTCCAGGCACAGTTCGTAGGGGAGAGCTGATGAGTTGAAAGACACAACGTAGCAGCAAGACGCCGGCCACGGCCAGAATTGCAATGACACCAACAGAAAGCGCCATGTTGGATTGATGGAATACCAAAGCAAGAGAGAGGTGAGAAAATCCATGAGCTAGTATTTATAATAACCAAGTGCTGGTAGATGGATGAATCAACACACTACACAGCAGACTCATAACCTGACTGGTCGGACAGTTCGGGACGTGGACTGTATGTGACCCTGCCATCTCGCGCGTTCGCTCTCTGTCGGGACTCGGGCTTGTCAAGTCCCGCGATCTACAACGATCATCTTGTTTCAGAATCTTGGTTTGCGTAAACGAGGCTCAAACTTTTACCATACCGTAGTGCTAGTCTTTTCGCAGGTTAGTCAGTCGAGTAATGTTGCATCGGCGTCGACTGACCGACTGGCCGACTCCAAGTTGAACCTCTTCTGCCTGCGAAAGCCCTGTTATATTCTCTCATTATTCAAGCATTAAAACGCACAAAGTTTGGCTTAGCAAAGAATCAACATGGGATCTTTACACCGGGTGTTCAACATACGCTCATGTAGTCGCTGATTTCAACCTCAAAGCTGCATACAGACAGGCACGAGTAGGTAATCCTTCTGGCAACCAACACGATTTGGGACTGTTTCTGATCCATTGTGCCACGGAAGCTACTTTGTGCGGTACCACCTGTTGTATTTTGAGGCTATTCAACCCCCAGTCTATTCTCCGTAACGTGGACTGCTGACTGTAGACTCGTTTTACTGACTTGCGCACCCCAGGGGTCATCAACTCGGTAGTCTTTCACCACTTTTCCAATATCCGGAAGTAGGGTGGACAAAAAAAATTTGTTTGTTATCATCTAGCCAACTTATCAAGTCTTGCTCCAATATCAAAGCGAGCCCCAACGGGCTATGCCCGGCGCCCAACACCCCCAGCATACCCGTTGTCATCAAAATGCTCGTGGCTAGACAGTCTAGCAGCAGCGATAACCAGCCAAGCATGATGTGAGGTTACGTACGCTTCGTGTGTTTGTTTCAGTGGTAGGTTCAAACAGAGCAATCTTTCTCGTACTGAATATATGGCCAACCGGCCTTGGGCTTAGCCTTGCCACGGAGAGAAACATGATAGAGCTGGCAGTTGCCACCATCCTTGTAGCCGAAGCCCTTGCACCTCTCGTCTTCCAGGAAAAGGCCACGACATGCCCGGAGCTGAAACATTGAGCACGACAAGCGTCAGGCGTCGACAAGCCTGGAAGGGTCTTGAAAGCAGACGTCCTAATTTGAGTGGGCACGTCGCCGTTGGTACCCGAGATGGTACAGCCAGGGGTAGAACGAGTCACGCAGGCGGCCAGGATGCTGGATGAGAAGAAGGTGGTCATGGCTAGGAGCTTTATTGTGATGGAGGTTGAGGGAAAGCCCTGTTTGAAGATATTGAGTGATGGATGGGATTGGAGATCTAAATACTCTTGCACCCCATCATGCGTTTCTATCAATTGGCCGAGTAAGTACCAGCGTACTACTTAAACCAATAACACAAGGGAAAAATGAAATGTCCAAGAATTTGGCTGCGTATATGGTCTAGACAAGGTAGATAGATGGCTGGGACATGTCGAGAAACGAGCATAGCCTAAACATTGGACGTTTGACCCAGTCGACTTCCTAGCTCTGGTCTTTGTTATACTGTGAATTCTGTCTTTACCCATCATTCCACTCTCAAACTAGAGTATCGACATGCCCCAACTTGAACCACCGCCACTGCAGATATAAGCGCTGTTGAAACGCAATAGTCTTGCAGGTTCGTCTGCCGCTTGAAACGGCGACTATCAAAACCAATGGTAAACTTCTCTCCACGCCAGGCTGTGATATTCACTTTCCAGCATTGCTTCTTTCTCCTCCACTCGAATTCCTACCCAAAGTCCTACATGAAAATAACCAGGTGAGCTATTAAACTACCATGTCGTGGTTGTCCATCATTTGAAGTCTCGACCTGAGATGTTTCTAATTTGGGCACTGCAGCAGACACAGCCCTCCTTGTATGGCCGTCTCGTGGCCTCAGAATCTATCTTTACCCGACTAGGCGATTTCAAGTGTCACAATCAAAGTCGATTGCCATGGTGATTGGCTTTCAGGATGCATGAGCCAAGATTCACCGCACTATAGAGGGCTGTGTTGGGGGACTCAGCCCCAGGGAGCCTGATTTTATCAACGGGCTTTGTGCCCCTTGCCAATCTATTTTTATCATGTATTTTCTGCGTAATTCTGGATTCGTATATAACTATATCATGGTCTAGTTTGCCCAGGTTCCCAACCAAGGGACCTTTGATAGCACTGTTGCTGCGTTGCTCCAAAACCAGACCCCCGAGTCTTCATTTTATCAGTCCCAATCGCCATGTCAATGGGCTGATCCAATCGCTGACACAAGTCTTGTCACCTAGAGAATGCCTCAATACAACAGGATGGACTGCACTGTCGGCTCGACAAACCCTCGCTCTCATTGACGGAATGAGCTCGGCCTTTACGCAACACGATGCCTCATACCCCTTCCCTTCTTCTCCCTGCCTGACAAACAGGGTGTCGAGCTCAATTCTCTTCTACCTGCTTAACACGAGCTCACGCGGCCACCTCCTGTTTCAAGGTAGGAGTGTAGGTTGCCTTGCGATGTTTCCATCACCAATCGGATCCTCGGGACACCGACAAGGCGTGCAAGGCGACTGCGTCTGGGTCGCCTTTCCACGACGATGGGTGTGTTGTCCTGTGATGTCGGGATCCTGCTGAAGCCCCGGCTGAGCACTGTGTTGCAGACGCCCTTCTCTCTACCTGCCGAGCCCTGAGCGAGCCCTATTTCCTGCATATCGGCAGGATGCTTTCCCTCTGTCGAGACGAGCGGGGGGTCCCATTCATTCGATCCGGAGGGCGGACCGGCGACCTCGAGGTTCGTCTGCGCGCCCTTCTCGGCCAAAGTCCTGCATATGCAGCACTTAAGGGACGGTCGAGATGGCTTTTGAGCGGACCAGACGCGTGTCCCTCGTACAAGCTTGGCTATCGACATGGGAGCTCCCTCGATGGGACTCAATCTCTGAAAAGGAGACGGCCCGCATACTGCTTGTAGTGAGTCTCGTGCGGGCACATCTTTGCGAATTCTTGTCGTCATTTCGTCCATCTGCCATTACCCGATCAAACGACTGCAAGTAAAATGGGTGTTTCTCCTGTCCCCCTGTACGGGAACGAGTTCCCACAGGAGCAGTGGTCTTTACAGGACGAGGTCAGCCCCTTCTCTGCAGCCTCCCAAGAGCGCACGCCGCAATCAGTCTCCGAGCAGTCGATGCAAGAGAATTGCTGGTATGTCCGGACTCGATGTCCGTAGTAAAGATTGACGACTGACTGTCATAGCATCCGCGACATCTCATCGTCAATTGATAGTGATGCAAAAGCAAAAGTGGTGGCTATCATGGCCATGCACCTTTTTGTCTATGATGCCCAGCTCGACACTGGACGCGATCGCTGGGCCTGCCCCTTCACGACATGCAAAGAGAGCTTCCTTGACAAGATAGCTCTGATGCGCCATGTTCCAATCTGCCATCACTTTTCGGGTGAAGCTTTCTACTGCAACTGCTGTTGTAGTTACTACGACCTTTCCGACCGTGGCCCAACCCGACACTTTGGCTATGGTGCTGGTGCTTCTTCAAGCGATAAAGATAGTGGCAACTCGACGACGAGCAAGGCCATGCGCAGGCTCTCCAACTTCTTTACCCGGAGCCGCTCTGCATCGCGCTCGTCACTGAGAGGTTCATGCTGCACCATGAGTCCAATACCAAGCCCAGTGTCAACTCCCGATCACAGACCTCGGCCAGTTGCGAATACAGCACCAGTCCCCCCCAAGACACCTCACAGACAGACTGGTATCTATCTCCCTGAGTTGCCCAATCATGAGCTTATGTCTACCCCGGCCACAAGTCCTCGGCAAGAGAAATCCCTCCATCCTTCGGCACCTCATGAGCTCTTGGACACAAGCACGGTGGCAGAGCTTCCCTGTTCGCAAATGAACGTAGAGGAATCCAACAGCTATGCCTCTTCATCAAACACTGCTCCTCCCTTGTCGATTGACACTCTGTGTCCAATATTTACTGGAGCCGTGGAATTTACAGAGTCCCCTGAAGAAGATATCCCACACGACTCCAAAATTCCGACTTCAGCATTCTACCAGCAGGACAACTCAAACCCGTTCCATGAGCACAGCCACGTGCAGTACTCTGCGCTGAGCAATCCCCAGATTCCTACACGGCCCATCAGAGAACATGAACTTGTTTCGTGCTGGAACAGTTCCACGGACTCGGATTTCTCATTCCAGTTTGGTCCCCAACAGCCCCAAGATATCGTGCAAGACGTGGTACCATCCGCCGCAGACACGGCAATAGACAGCCAGACTGGGGTTGCAACCCTTTTTGCAGGCCCCTTTTTTCAGCACGCAGCTTCTTCTTCCAACCAGCCATCTATTTCCAGTCAATCGCGGCACGGATCCGGAGACTCTTGTCTTTCGGACATGTCTCAGCCCTTTCAAGCAGCAAGACCACCACAAACTGTACGGCCGCCGGGCTTGAACCAGATGTATTGTGCCCTCTCTGAGCTCCAACAAAGCCATCCATCACCACCATTTGAGTCCTCACCAGTCGAGATGGAAGACTACCACTGCCCGTATTGCTCTTACCGCCCTGGAGGCGATGTCAGTCATCGTAAGGATTATCTCAAAAAGCACATTTTCAATATGCATGAAGCCGAGCCCATCCCGTGTCCGGATTGTGGTAAGAAATTTAGTCGGCCAGATAATCTCAAAACACATCAGAGGAATTCCTGTAAAAAGGTGCCTCTTTTGAGGGGCATCCTACATTCGATGGCATGGCCTGTTGAACAGGCAATGGGCCGCAATTCTGCAGATCAGGATTATTGCCGTGCACCCAAGAGGCGGCGAAGAGGCTCTAGAGGCTGGTAACCTGACCGCTGGCTGGTCACAATGAGTGGATGTATGGTGGATGGAGTAATCAAAAAGTGCAGAATGAGGCAATTCGACTGAATTTATCAATTATTGTATCGCATTCATCGAGATTATTATTACCATTATTATCTTCTACTTCCTGGACGCGACATACGTAGCGCATCAAGATGTAATCACGATATGTCACAGTAACTATCTACCTAACTAGCTTATGACTCTGACTAGAGATGCGGGGACGCAGAAAACCCTGTGCAATGCGGCTCATCGAGCAGCTGACCTGCTTGGTCTGTAACCCCAGATATGTATGGCCGGGGGGGTCTGGCTTCTGTCAGGCAAACAAAACCAAAGCAGCAAGGAAAAGAGAGGTGTGAAGGAGGAGGGGTGTAAGGCAAACCAAGAGCTGCCAAGATTATGCATATTCAGCCTCCTTGGTTCTTGGTGCGACGCGAGCTGCTGGGCCTGAATTAGGTACTTGGACAGAGACTCGAGGAGCGTACCCTTTACTAGGGTATTGACATGGTCTGAACTGCTTCCCTGGCCCTATTACTTGGTACGTTGGTATCGACTTTCCTACATGAGGGTATCCAGGGCAAAAAAAGAATACCTTGAAGGGTCAGGCTTTGAGATTTTCCAAAGTCATTCGCAAGTGATATCCCTAGTTTGTCAAGGAAAGGCATAGGGTCTAAACGCGAAAGATATAAAAAGGAGACAGTTATCTTGGTAGAACCACAGACAATGAACAGGTTTCCAATCAACAACTATTACAACCCGATACTCGACGCCAATATGACTCTTATTTCGTAAGACACGATACTATGAACCCATTACATTGATTGTGCTTGATAACACTGTTGAAGTCAGAACCAAACCCAACATCCGTCAAATTCGACGTCGAAAACACCTTTAACGTCTGAGAGTCTGAAGCAACTCCCCGCAACATCAAACATACACAATTATCTTCAACGGGAGCAGAGCTTTGAACGGGTTCCACTAGGCATACCAACTACACGCAAGAACATGGCGACGTACTGCAAGGATTGGCAGACGAGCTTTGGCGGGGCGAACCGATAGGCTTTGGACTGATCTACATGGATAGAGGGGATTAGGGCCGGATTTAATTGGACAATAAGCTAGGCAGGGGTTTTGATGAGATGATGTGCTCTTGGGGGTTACTACATAGATTTCTTCGGATAATTTTGATGCAAGAGAAGCATGGGGTTGGTATATGGTATTCTTTGTAGCAAGCAGCCAAGTACTTTTACGCCCGAAAATAAATCTAGAATCGAGGTCTTGCACTGCATAATATCACTGATCTAGCAACAATTCTTAACCCTTATCCAGCCTGGTTGAATTATGCGACATTGGCCAGGTCTTGAAGTTGCAGGCTCGGCCATCTCATGTTGACATTAGAAGCAGTTAAAGAGGACGGACGACACAAGAACAAATATTCTATTTGAAGATTAAGCACGACATTAGTGCTAAGAAAGATGTGTGGAATGCAGGCTCCTACTAAACTAGCATTACCAGAAAAACATCAATGCGTGGGTCATCTGAGCAACTATACAGTGATTATTGACGGTGCTCTGTCCAAGGTCACGATGCTACAATCAGATCTGACCACCAACCTAATAAGTCCCTGCTAATTTATGTAACGTCGCAAACTTGGGTACGGGTAAGCCGAGAATGCAGAGAGGGAACGGATGTTCCGCCTATACGACGTGAATGACGGGCGTGGCGTTCTTGAATAGAATACGCTCGGTTGATCGTCCCAAAATAGCTATAGAAATCTTGGAGTTGACGCATTTGGACTAATATTCAATGATCTACTCACTATGGAATGATAGTTGAGTGAGTGGACGCTTCAGAATACGATAGCAAAAGCACAGTGACCACACTATCAAGTCGAGCTTGTCCTTTCAAGTTAGGTTAGACCCTGCATAGTGTCTTCTTTCATGGGGGCTAGGGGAATTTCTAAAAATATACCGTCTATCCTACGGGAATACGAGTGATGGCTAACTGGATAAGGTCAATCAAGCCAATTCCATCTCACTGAACTCTGTTGTACGCCCACCTAAACGATAGCTAGGCTCGAGCGAAGGGCTAGCGCAACAGCCCGGGCAGAGCGATTTGTCGAAAGTGGAACTATGGCTGGAATGGACCTTTCGAGATTCTGCTTGACTTGTGTCTCGGCTGTAGCTTGGAGCTGAAGAGCCTCAACCTCGTATGCATGCTATAGCTGACGATGTGGCGTCACTTCAGACATGAGGTGAACATTCTGTATAGAAATATCTATATAAGGATGCTCCAAGGCGCATCGAGGTTCTGCTTCATCATCAGCTACAACTCAGCTTTCACATACAACTCACTGCCCAGCTCGTACAACAAGTCTCAACTTCTTCCTACTCTACCACCTACCAACCTCCAACAACTCCAAAAGAAACCACCACCTCAACCTTCAAAATGCAGTTCTCTCTTGCCTTCCTCGCCGCCGTGCTCTCGGCTACCAGCGTCTCTGCCGCCCCCCCTCCCACCGTCAACATGATGGCTGCCGCTCCCCAGTGGACCATCGAGAACATGACGCGCAACTGCAACAAGGCCAACACGGCCTGTACCTGGACCTTCAAGGTCAACACTCGCCAGGGCGCTGCCACCTCGTGCAACTACGTCGTCAAGGGCAGCAAGGCATCTCAGGCCAAGGGCGGCCCTGTCAAGTGCGGCGACTACACCGTCACCTCGGGCTGGAGCGGCCAGTTTGGCCCCGGCAATGGATTCACCACTTTCTCCGTTGTCTCCAACTCGAAGCGTCAGATCATCTGGCCTGCTTATACCGACAAGCAGGTCGCTAGTGGCAAGGCTGTCAAGCCTGACCAGTCTTACAGCCCTGCCAACCTTCCCAAGTAAGCATACTTGTACTGGGATTTGGATGGTAATGCTGCTTGGAGGATGTACAAAGAGAGAGAGAGAGTCGACAATCGTAGCATGTTATAGATGGGCTTTGTCTTGTGGAATTTCTCAAGTTCACGGTTGTGCAATTAGATAGAATCGATCGATAAAGAAGACGTACACGTATCCATGAATTGAATTATAAATTTCATCAATATTGGTGGTGGAATCTAGATATTCACACGAAAGATTCGGTGTAAAGCGAGATAATTGTGCATTAAAACGAGAATTAGTAATGGAGAGTAATACTTGTATCACAAAACCTGTGGAATCAACATGTCATGTCTATTGCTGCGCCTCAGGCAAGCAACGAGGCTGAGCGAGCTGAGTCTCCAAATCTGCCTTCTCATCGAGATGATGCCCAATCAAGTGAGCTGCTGACCGCTGCACGTGCTAGTGAGACATCAAAACTAGGCTGTGAGACGACAATCTCTTGTTCCTTCTTCCTCCATCATCGCCTCTCAGTCTTGCGGGTTGTCGCTGGTGCGCAATCATGAGTTCTCCAGGACCCTCAAGCTTCCAGACTGTCTCCTTGTCACGCCCAAATACGCAGACGAATAGCAGTGAAGCCGCCAAGGAGCTGGAGAATAGCATCGCCGGGTTCCAGGCCATCCTCACTGATCAAGATCGCAAGCAGTTGCACCAGCTGAAATCGACCTCTCACGATGCCCAGTCAATCATCACCTTTACCGCTGAATTGGACAGACTCGATACGAGCCGGAGAGGGAAGAGCGTAGCTTCGAGACTCGCTTCGTTTCTTCAAACGATTGAACAGTTCACCCCCATCGTCGACACCTATGTCCAGTCGAACCCCGATATTGCTGCTCTCATATGGGGCTCTATCAAGTTGACATTCCTGGTATATGCCTATTCGACATGGTACTCTAGATCATCCTGTTGACCCATATATCTCTACAGTTTCTCGCCAACTTTACGTCGTATTTCCAGTCGTTTGTGGAACTATTGCATGGCTTTGGTTCATTGTGCTCGCGATTCGCTGAGTATCAATCCATCTTCAACGATTCTCTTCGGCTCAGGAACTCTGTCTGTAGATTTCATAATGCAGTCATTTTGTGCTGCAAACAGCTTGTTCTTCTGATGCGTCGCCCTAGTGAGTCAAATATTGAACAATACTTGTTCATGGTTGATCTGTTGCTGCGCTAATCTCCTTTGCCAGTAAAGACCCAAGTGTGGAAGGCCATCACGCAGTCATTCCAAGCGGAGCTTAAAGTCTACGTAGAGGACATCAGGACAAAGGCTGAACAGGTGCATGGTGAAATCCAGCTTGCCAAGACCCATTCCGACCACGAGGAGCAACGGCTCCAGACCAAAGAGCGACAGGCAGCTTCTAGCCACCGCAGACAGCTTCTGTCATGGGCATCAAAGTCGGGCGCCGAGATAAAGGCCATTGAGGCTCAGAGAAAGAGAGCTACAGTTGGTATGTTGACTTGGGATATGGTACAGTTGAAGCTAATGGCGCCTGGTAGAACAACAACGGCATCGCCTCTTGCGGGATCTTTCCTCATACAACTTCACCTCTGCATTTAACAACACACGTAACAAACGACATGTTCATACAGCCGAGTGGGCTTTTGAAGCACCAGAGTTCCATAAGTGGCTGGGCAGCGACCAGTCCTCTGTTCTTCACGTCACCGGGAAAAGTTGGTCAACGCCTCGTCATTCAAACTTCCTTCACAAGCTAATTGCTGCCGCAGTTGGATCTGGAAAAACTGTTCTAGCGTGAGTCTTTGAGTTATTACTCACGCTGTCCCATTTACTAATTAGGCTGTGCATATAGATCTTCCATTGTCGAGAAACTGTCCCAGTCAAGACCGCCTCGGGAATTCACATCATTCTTCTTCATCCGTTTTGATGACTTGGAAAGCCTGAACTCAGAAACCATTATTCGATCCTGTGTTCAGCAACTGTTGTCAGCCGTTCCAGCAGGCTCATTGGATTCACAAGCCGCTTCTAATCTTGTTGAACGCCTGGAAAGGACAAAGACAGAGATGTTCTCCTCCGACTCGCTAATTCAGCTCTATTCGGATGCCTCGTTATTTGTTGAGAGCTGGTCAATCATTCTTGACGGATTGGATGAGTGCAGTGCCGAAGCACAGGCAAGCATATTAAAGTTCTTTTCCAAAGCCTTTGAATGTCTTCCACCTTCCCGCAAGATGAGGCTCTTATTCTCGTCAAGAGAAACATGCTCAACTGCTATCGATCGCACCTTTCCTGATACCCATCGATTGATGGCTGGCTTGCATCATACAAGTGCAGACATTGCGGCATATGCAAGAGGCGTTGTCAACGAGAAGCTGTTCATGGACGAGTTAGTGGTGGGTGACGCAAACTTGGTGGACGAGATTCTTGACACAATTGCTTCAAAGGAACAGGGCATGTAAGCTATGGCTATCTCCTCATTCATCCTCTTCACGGTTGACTAACGGATTTGCAACACAGGTTCCTATGGGCATTTCTCACTATTGAGGACATCTGCTCTAGAAAAACTGACAAGGAGATTAGACAGGCGCTTCAAGAGGTCCCTGCTGATCTGCCCACAACGTTCAACCGTGCACTCGGCCGGATAATGCAGAAACGCAACCAAGAAATTGCCAAGAAGACGTTCACATGGACAGCAGCCGTGTGCCAACCCTTGACTCTGCCTCAACTTCGGGAGGCTCTCTCAATCGAGGTGGGACAGTCCACCTTGCGTCAAGACGACCTGATCACTGGTATAGCTCGTCTTACTGCATGGTGCGAGAACCTTGTCTGCGTGGAAGAAACAAACGATACAGTTCACTTCAGCCATCACTCAATTCGGGAGTTCTTATTGACCCCAGATTCGGGAGAGTTTCATACTTTCCATATTGATACCCAGATATGTGATCTACTTGTTGGCGAGGTCTGTATCACATATGTCAACCTGAACAACTTCCAAACAACTCTTACCGAGAGAAAACGAGCAACTGATGACGGTAGGCTCCCTCCTGCTCTGGTCTGTGGCATGGGAGGGATGGCTGAGCAAACGGTTCACACTGCAATCAAAGGAAGCATTGGCTCTCGTATGGGTCGTCTGGCACGACATGTCGTAAAATCGTCCCGTTCATCTGATGCTTTAATGAACGGTTCCTTGCCGCTTGCCGAGCCAAGTCCCATTTACAAGACAAGTGAGGAGGTTCTGGGATACCCCTTTTTCGACTATGCATCAAAGAACTGGTTTAGGCATACCACGTGGCTCGAAAAAGGGGCTAGTGAGCGTACATGGAAGCTCCTTTGTCAACTTGTTCTCAACGCTCCTCACCAGTCTATATCCCTTCCTTGGTGCGATTCGGTATGGAGATCAAAGATGATAGACGATTCTTCTCTCGCCGGACAAGGCGCAATCACCTATGGATCACCTACAACTTATCTGAAAAGGCACTTATCGGACGCGGGGAAATCCCCTTCGGTCAATCTTCTATTTGCCTTCATGTACGCTGACAAGAACGGCAATTGGGGGCTTGCTCATAGCACTTTCAAGCTGCTGATGGAACACTCCAAGACCTCGAATGATCTCCGTCTAGCTGTCCATTTCCTTGCAGCGAACAACAGCTATATGGTCAGTCTCAAACGATGCCTTCCTTTGGTACGACGAGAGTTGAACCACGAGACGCTCGTGCGCGACGTCATGGTAGCGATTGCGAGCGGACTTGAATACTGGCCTCCTTTACTAGAGACGGAAGAGGCGGGCCTGCCTTGCGAATGTGCAAAGAATGCTCATTATCAGCTGCGAGAAGACGTCTGCAAATTACTCTCAACTGGATATCAGCCAGGGTTGCAGCCGCATTTACGAGCATTCGCTCTGCTGGCGATACACCTCGAAGATGATATCCCAATGACCACCATAGGCCGTCTGTGCCAAGAATGTCAAACGGATGCTCATGTTTTAATGAACGCCGTAACAAGCACTGGAAAGTCTCTGATGGATATCCTGTTGAAAGGCTTGTCAAGTTCATTGGCCCATGGTCATAGCAAAGAAATGACTGGATTCTTTGCCGATTTCGAACCACCTGACCAGGGCGCTGCCCTACGAGACCAAAATCACAACATTATAGTCTTGATGAAGCAATTAGAAGAGGGCCTTGATGCGGGATTATTACAAGTATGCCTCTCTGAGTGTGTCAATACAGGTGCACTTGCTTCACTGCACAGCGACACCATTAAAGCGATATTTTTCGATCTTGTCCCGCCTTTCCGGCGACTGACAATTGCTAACCAAATCGTAAAGTCCGTGTTTAGTAGGAATGCCAAGCCGGGCTCAGAGTATATTCTCGAAATTCTCTTTAGGCAATCCGTCTGGACTAATGACTGGAATATTGCTGTGGCCCTGCTGGGCGATGAAACAAGGGACCTTGATACTTCTCAGTCAAGAGGAGGTTTTGCCCTCATAAGAACAATTCTGTCATGTGAATGGTGCCGACTACTATCGGAAGCTGGATATGGGCGCACATCCCAACCCACTCACTACGGATTGTGCCCCAATCATCGGAGAATGGCGAAGAAACTACTTGATAGCACTGTCTACTACGAAGAAACGGGCACAATATCCTGTTCGGGACATCCTTCACCGTCACTGCCCAGGCTGGAGGATGAGCTTGACAATGATCAACAAGCTCTTTGATGCGTTTGTTCATGTCCAACTGAGTGTACATCATAGCATTACCTAGTCAGTCCTGAAGCCATATATATATATATAATACATAATAGAGCTCTTTAGGGTCTTGCAGAACGTGAACAGCATCAACTCGCAGCCCTTGCATCCTCGACTTCCTTTGTCCTCTCGGAGCTCTGCTGATCCCCCGTGTTCACCGTTCCCTCATGCTCAACCATCATGATGACTGCGTTTTCTGCCACGGGCTTATGCGTGACGCCCTTTGGCACCACGTACATGTCGCCTTGTTTCATGATGACTGGCTCTTGGTCTTGGATTTCCATCGTCAACTTTCCGGAGAGCAGATAGAAGAGTTCTTCCGAGTCCGGGTGTGCGTGCCAGATGAATGCGCCGTCGATCTTGGCGACTTTGACGTGGTGATCGTTGATAGCGGCGACGAGACGAGGGGACCATTTGTCCGTGAAGGAAGAGAGGACTTTTGGGATTGAAGTTGTTTGTGGCATGTTGGGTTGTTTATCGAAACGGATGGATATGTGTCTGTCTTTGAGAGAGAGAGACCACTCACACATACATACACACACACACAGAGAGAGAGAGTAGAGGTATAGTTTGAAAATTCGAGATAGTAGGATAATATTGTAATTAATATCATGTCCTCTTGAGTAAGCCCCCACTGATGTCGATAACAAGGCGCAAGGGCGTAAGACAAGACGAACCAGCTAAACCGGATTACGGATCGCTCGTATTTATAAGCTTAGCACTCCTTTCCTCTTTGTGTGAAAGCAGCATGTCTATTAATAGCTTCACGTCTGGCTAATTCCAGAAGGGGCATTGTAGCTAATTGCTGGACTGTTATCTAACATCGATACATCACAAAGGGAATGAACTGCAAGAGCTGAGATAAAGTAACAAGGCGGAAAGAAATCTAGGCCAGGTCGAGGATGTGGCAAGTTTATTTTACTGAGTCGTGAGAATCGTCAATTTGTGTTTCCCTCTTTCTGGATGGATAACGGATCTCCCAAGTGCGGTTTTGGCCTAATCGTTTTGTATTGCAGAGTTGATGACCTCAAGCGGACAGCCCGAGGATTGCCGTTGAATATTAAGCATG
This sequence comes from Fusarium sp. NRRL 66182, assembly GCA_013266265.1. Lineage (NCBI taxonomy): Eukaryota > Fungi > Ascomycota > Sordariomycetes > Hypocreales > Nectriaceae > Fusarium > Fusarium sp. NRRL 66182. Next base: position 48,300 of record JABFAK010000526.1, read on the forward strand.
GCTATCTAGAAGCCTATTAGCATGGATGGACACTTCAGGTGTCTATCGACATCTACGTATGAAGCAAACTATGTATTGCTGAACCTGGGTTTAAGCTTGAGCCAGGTTGTATAGAATTGCAATAAACTCAGACGTTTTCAGGAAAGCCAACACGATTCAGGGTCAGGCTACGCATCGTCTTCTTTATAGTTACAAAGCAACTTATGATAGGGCATCGTGGTAGTCCACACTGGTTCTTCGCTTCTCATTATCTTAACTAAGCTATAGTTGACCTCAGATTTCGCCGAAAGTATACTTGGTATTGACCAATCTAAACGTCAACTACACCTCAGTCGCCATCAATTTTAACTCGAGGTTCGAGAAAGACTACCTGCTGTCTTGCCGATGGAACCTTTCATCTCGATATTGCAAGAGATAGTTATAAATAGCCTCTTCCCTGCACAACCCGGAAAGCTCAGCTTCCAGATCACATACGACTTGCTCTGCGCTCGACCTCGTCATGAGAGACTCCAAGACGACTAACAATGGGAAGCTGAATTCAGGATCCAAACGGTTTCCCATTCTTACTACCGCCGTATATTCTACTGGACCTCAGATGGCGGATTTCATGTAGAAATTCGCCCTCCTTACTCATGGGAAAGTGAAATTGACCCATGGCGGTTTTTCTTCTTTGCCGTCCGAGACCGTCTCCCCAGGAATCCTTTCCGCGTGCATTTTATGCGGCAAGCAAACCGATGTATGTATATATCCTGGATCAACAAGATTCAATGACGATGCTGTATATAGAGCAAAGTACCAAAGAGCGCAGCTTTTCTTTCTGAGCCCATTGAAAGAGTTGAGAAACTTGGGGCGTTTCTTTGTTTTCCTGCGGCGCACATCATTGGTTCAATCATCAAGAGCATCATTATCAGGGGATAAGGCAAATCATGACATACAAGCGGTGCTGCCGAACGGAGGGTAATGGGTGGCTTTTTCAAAACGAGTTTTCTATGGAGCGTTACGTGATGGGACAGGACTATTCGAGTTTTGACTTGGGGAAGAGGGAGAAAAGACCAAGCCAGTGGTTATATAAAATGTTGGCCAGTTACTGGTAAGCGGAAAATACAGTCTAGTGTCAAGAAGGTCTTGCATGAAGTTGATGGGCAGCTGTATCTATATTTAGGTATGGAAAGGCTAACCTCTTGTTTAAAACAGGATTTATTCTGCTGTTTTTGACAAGCGTGCTTCTCAGGCAGACGAGGTTACACTTGGAGTCAGTTTGTATAGAGTCTGGCAAGTATTCAAGTATAAATGCTAGAAACCATCTCCGGAGCTTTGAACAAATCATCTTGACCATGGCATCGTTACAGCTAACCCCTTCATCATGCCATAACATTGTCTCGCTAACTCCTTAGCTTCGACCGAGAGAGATTGTTCGTCCTGACTGAGCTGAAGAAAATTCTTCTTCCAGTGCTCCCAATGCTCGGCCAATGTGGCCTCGATACAGTATCCTTTATCGGGTCTGCCTTTGACCGTCCTCGTAAAGCTCTTGACTTGACCTGGTTGCAAGTTCCTGGCCAGCTTCGATCCCGCGATCTCTAGCCAGCGGTACATCTCAAAGATGCGATACTCGAGGTCATGACCTGCTGAGCAAACCAGGTTCAGAGTCTCGTACCCCCATAGTTCAGATATTCCCCCGACATCTTGGACGTACATCTCGGCTTCTGCAGTTGCTATAGCTTTCCGCCGTTGACGAAGCAGCGTTATGGGCCCCCAGGCAGTGGAACTAGGCACCCTCGTGTATAGATCACTCCACATGTTCCCAAACCCTGGGAGCTGATACCAGCGTAGCGCATCGGAGGGTGGCAGGTTTTGGATTTCAGCGAGTAGCGCCAGCAATCTTCCTCGGTCGTCTTCTAGATGAACTAGAGCCTCTGCGAGCAGTGCCCACAAACGGTAAATCTCTTCTCGCGGGGCATCCTCTTGAAGTACTGCCGCGGTGATTTCTCCCGCAGCTGTCTCGAGGTCCAGATTCTGGTCGAGGTAGTTGATCAAGCTGATAGCTTCATCGATATGGCACCCGTCGCCGTCTCCTAGCTCCTGGATAGTTGGAGCGACCTGATTCATGATCCATTTTGTTCGGATTGACATGTCAGAGTCGGCTTTAAAGGGGTTCCAAGGCGGGTGGAATGACACAAGCTGTTGTTGTTGATAGATACTTTAGAGAGCGTCAATTTTAGCAACAGATATTTACTGATGACGTAATCTCAAGATAGTATACATTGATAGATGGCAAAAACAATCAGTGAAAGCGGTTTCACTTGATCCGGGGTGGCTTCGACCGGTATTCGAATCAGATCATCAATGCGGCCGCCGAGACATAAGCCCCGTGAGCCATGGCTGTGAAGCAATAGACTACTCGATCATGTAACTCGTTGCAAAATGTCTATTCATCTACAATTGTGACGAATGAATCTCTCCTTTGCCTCGGAACCCAAAGGTCCAGACGTACAAACCCTCCATAAACCGTTGCAAGTTGGACCAGTTACATGGTGTATCTGGCTGCAGTGCAGATGCATTGCGTGGCTATGGCTGCGTGTCATCAGCTTGGCTGCTACCAGAGAGTAGATGACTGTCAAATTCACCCAACTCAGCCTTATTGCTATAAATAACACCCGGCTGCGAGATCCCCGTTACCAGTGAAAGGCTCTATCATCTCAGCCCCCACAGACTGCCACCCCCTTTGCTTTACCTTTCATATATCCAGAGTCTCGTCTGGTGCCATGAAGATGCGTGGTAGCACGAGGGCTGCGTGTCAGCCGTGGTACCCATCCCAGACGTGCTGACGATCCTCTTTCCGAGTGGTTGCGGACATTTATCTCGGGCTGAACGGCTTGTGCACTCAGCCACCTGCTGTACCTCTCGACGCTTATTCTTACAAAAGACTTGTCTTGAATAAGACCCAACATCTCCTTCCCGTGCCCCCTCTCTGAGTTTGCAATCCATCCGGTGCTCTCTCGCCATGTCTCTCAACACGCCCGCCGCAGGCCAGTCCGCCCCGGTTCTCAACCCAGAGGCCGTCACGTATAGGGATCGCGATCCGCTCTACAACTACTCAACTGGTGTTGTCGATGTACCTCGCGAATATAAATACCGCCAGTATAACATTCTCGGACATGTTCTACCCTGGTATGCGTCGCCAAAGGTGCAGCTGGTTATGGTGGCATCTGTATGCTTCATGTGCCCTGGCATGTTCAATGCCCTCACCGGCATGGGCGGCGGTGGCAGGGTAGATCCTACTTTGACCAACGACATGGTGAGCGTGGCTATAGTGTCCTCCGAGTGTCTCTGCTAAAAGCTGCAGAATACAGCCTTGTATAGTACCTTTGCCGTCTTTGGCTTCTTTGGCGGCACAATCGTCAACCGGCTTGGTGTTAAGCTGACCTTGTCGTTGGGAGGAGTTGGCTATGGCATCTACGCCATCAGTCTTCTTTTGGCTGACCACAGCAACAACGCAAGACCCTTCAATCTCTTCGCTGGCACGCTGCTTGGTCTCTGTGCCGCCATGCTATGGACAGCGCAAGGAACAATCATGATCTCGTATCCAAACGAGGCGCAAAAGGGCAGGTATTTCGCCTGGTTCTGGGGCATATTCAATATGGGAGCTGTTATTGGAAGCTTGGTGAGTCTCCCTTCCGCATAGGCCACGATTGCAGCAGCGCAACACTGACAAGCATCCAGATCCCCCTCGGCGAAAACATCGACACCAATGCCAATGTAAATGTCAGCGCTGGCACGTACATCGGCTTCGGCGTACTGATGTTCTTCGGAGCTGCCCTTGCCCTCTTGCTGTGCAACGCAAACGATGTTATTCGAAAGGATGGAACCTATGTGATTTTGATGAAGAACCCAACGTGGCAGAGTGAGCTCTGGGGTCTATATGAAACCATCAGATTCGAGCCCTTTGTGCTTGCTCTGTTTCCAATGTTCTTTGCTTCCAACTGGTTCTATGTCTATCAATTCAACGTCGTCAATGGTGCCTATTTTTCAACGAGGACCAAGGCTTTGAACAGCCTTGTGTACTGGCTTGCACAGATTGCTGCTGCTGCTATATGGGGTCATCTATTGGACATGGATCACATCCGTCGCTCAATACGAGCCAGGATTGCTCTTGTAGTTCTCTTTGCTCTCACATTTATCATCTGGGGCCCTGGCTACGTCTTCCAAAGAACCTACACGCGACAAGATGCTGAAGTTGACGGATTCGCAACTGATTGGGACGATTCAGGTCATATTGGTCCCATGTTTCTCTATATCTTTTATGGCTTCTATGACGCTGCATGGCAAGCTACTGTCTATTGGTATGTTTTGTAGCCGCTGCTGAGCACTCGGCTAACTTGTCAAGGTTTATGGGCGCGCTCTCCAACTCTGGTCGCCGCTGTGCGAATTATATCGGCTTCTACAAGGGTATTCAGTCAGCCGGAGCAGCTGTTTCTAACAACTTGGATGCGAGAAAGGTTTCTTTCATGGCCCAGTTCCTGAGCAACTGGGTGCTGCTGTCTGCCTCGCTCATCATCGCTGCTCCCGTCATCTTTCTCAAGATCCGAGATCATGTCGACGTGGAGGAAGACCTTCAGGGTACCGATGCAACGATGGCAGATGTGGCGCCTCCGCATCTTCGACATGACCTAGATTGTCCAGGAGATACCGTCAATGCCAAGGAATCTGGTGCGAAAGGTTCCCACTTCTCTGCGGTCTGATGGTGACTTGCAGCTGAACTCGATGGCTATGAGGATAACTCTATGCCGTCAAGATGTGTAGGGGCAGACCAGGATCGGGGATACTCTAACGGATATGTCACTACGTGTTGTCACAGTAACTTGAATGCGCAGACAGACGAATCCATGTATTTTGTAATCAGAATATCAAAGGCAGTAGGGTATAATGCAGCTCAAACCCCCAGTGCTCTAGTATACTCCATAAATCCATCCAGCGCTTTAGGTTCTTCTACGAATCTCAGCATATATCCATGCCATTCTGACCCAATTTCAGCTCTGTATTCGGCCTTGCACAACTCTCAATAGTCAGGACACCATCCAGACTGTTCCCAATCAATGAGTGCTACAATCGTAGATGGAGAGTCTGGGTCGACTATAATATTGCTGGGATTTAGACCATCTGTTGGCAAGCTATAGGCTCCCCTTTCCATGGTTATCATGCTGATATTAAACTTACATATGATATCAGCAAGATAAAGAGAAGATCCACGCGTATTACCTTGGTTACAATAGACGATGCATGGTTGGGTCGTGTTGAGCAGGTTGCCCGGTCTATTAAAGGCGCTGATAAGAGCCCGAACCATTTTGATCCCTTTGCGGTAAGTAGGCTTCTACCACGCTATACGTTGGCATGCTAACAATCTGAAATAGAGAGACAATTGTCCGAATTGGTTGACATGGGGGCTCTAGAGGCTTCAGCTTTGAGCATTGCGGAGACTTGTCCCAAAGAATAAGGGCATCTCACAAACGAAACGTCCATATTAGGCGGCCCGCAAGACTACCATTGTGGTTCTGTATTTGTCTTGAGTCCTGATATCCCTGATTCTCAGAAGCTGCTTTTGTCCTGGTGCTTACTCGCCATTTCTCGCTGTTCTAGTGTCTCGCCTTTCGCGTCGCGAGAGCGGTCGTTTTTTACCCAACATGGTGCTGACGAGATTACGAAAAGAGCCAGAAACCGTAAGCCCAAGGCATATCATCCTTGGGCAAGGGTATACTAATGGGCTTAGAGATTCAGCTCAGTGGAATAAGATGGACAGCCCTTGTAGGCATGACGTCTTTTTGTCTGTGAAAGATATATAAAAGCCGCCCGTTCGTCTTGTGCAAGTTGATACTACAAGGCAAATCAAGAGCAGAAGCTTAACCTGCTTCCCATCAATCTGACCTTCAAGATGAAACTAAGCAGGTTTCTCGCTATACTTCCCCTGGCTGCTGCCGCCCAGAATCTCCCTCAGCCTCGAGCACAGTCTTATCCAAACACGACCGCCCCAGAGGAATGCTGCTGCTTGACATACAAAAATGCATGCACCATGAACATGGAGCGCGCATACCATATCAAGCTCTTCTATAATCGCAAGAAGGGCATCACACCGGAGGAATTCAGCAGGTACTGGTCCACCAAGCACGTAGAGCTTGTCAGGCCCTTTCACTTGCGGTTTGGGGTAATCAAGTACAACCAGGTATATACTCTCCATCTTTTTAAATGGCCATATGCTAACGTTATATAGTATCACTCAACACCGGAGTTTCGTGACCTAGGTCGGGTCGAGGGTGCGGCACCAATCCTCGAGTTTGACGGCGCTCTTGAAGTTTGGGTGCACAACTTGGAAACCTTTCAGGCTATGGGCAGTGATCCAGAGTACCTGAGAGTAGTTCAGCCTGACGAGGCCAACTTTATCGATCTGCAGTCGTTTAAAATGATCATTGGTGTTGACTATACTGTTGTTGAGCACCAGAATGCTGTCATGGAGCATGGCCGAAAGTTTCAATGAGGTCAAGAGAATCTCCGCGCTTTGAAGTTGATGGTTACCGGAACGAAGTCGGTTGAAAAGATAATATACAGAGGATCCGTCTCTAAAGCTCTCATCCTTCTATCCTATATATGTAATCTCCGCCTTACTTGTTCTATCCGGTGTAGTCCTTCTGATGAGCCGTGTATCAAGCCTGAATCTCAAACTTTCCAGAAGCTTTGGGGTTAGACAAGACCCATGTTATACCGTCTTCCACCACTCTATCCCATCTCTTGCTCTCGCTCAACTGGTCCCCAAAGCGACGGAACCCATGCGGCAAACCTTTGAAAACGTGGACGTCTGTAGGTACTCTTATAGCCTCTTAGCAATGTTATGATGGGAGGAGAGAGAGATCTTACCCTGCTTCAGCGAGCTTCTTGGCGTAGAAAAGACCTTCGTCCCTCAGTGGATCCAACCCAGCAATACCAAATACCGTAGGAGGTAGTCCCTTGACCTCAGAGCTGGACGCATTGCCAGCGTTGAGGAGCAGATCGTGAGGGTCAGGATTCTCAACCTTGAGTAGGGCGATGAAATGCTCAATCGCCTTTTTGGTTATCAGCGGAGCGTCTTCGTTCTGTACATAAGACGATAGAGAGGGATCCTTCAGCAGCTCGAGCTGAGGCGCATAGCAAGCTGGGTGAACCAGAGCAGGAATCATCAATATCTGTCCAGCAAGCTTAGGCCGTGACAATGCGTCCGGCGAGAGGTTCTGCCTCAGTGCCAAAGCAGCCGCGAGCTGGGCACCGGCCGAGATGCCCCCTACCACGACTTGATCAGGGCTTCCGAGAAGTTCTTGGATGTGGTCATGAACCCAGTGAAAGACGTCTTCTGTGTCGTGCCAGGCTGTGGGATAGGCAAAGTCCGGCGTGTGGCGATAGTCAAGGTTGACAACCGTGACGCTAGAGCCAACTGCGATACGAGTACAGATGGCATCTTCTGACGCTATGTTGCCAAACACGTAACCGCCTCCGTGAAGATGGATGTAGATGGGCAGACGAGTGGTCTTCTCAGCTGAAATTGGTCTGTAGGTCCGTACTTTGAGTGTAGTTCCGTCTCTCGCGGGAACAGCATAGTCTTGCATGTGGACAGGCACAGGTATTCCTAGTGACCGCATATCCCTTGCGGACAATTCCTCGCGGGCTTTGTTGACAATCTGTTGCATCTCTTTAAGGCCCGCACTGGGATCAGGTGGAGGTCGTTCATCAACAACCTTGAGCCATTCTGGAGACACCACGCCGTACTGACTAAAGTCGGACATGATGAGTAGGTATTCGAGCTTGAGAATTCGATTATCAAAGTTGGTGGTGTCTTGGTGAGCAACAACCAGGTTGAGGTGGTCGTTGCATTGATGATGTGGAGAGGGCTAAGTCGACAAGACCGAATTGCCTCGGGAACTTGGTAGAATGGATACTGCGGGGTTTCTTGTCAGACCCATATTCATGCCATGTGGACTTTGGACGACGACAATGGTCTGCAGTTGTGTATTTGGGAATCTTCAAGGGCAGTTGGCGTATCAACTTTTGTATGTAGAAGCAAAGGGGCAAGACAAGCTCATCTAGATCGGCTGAGCATTTCCAAGACTGTATATATAGGCTATTACTAGATATATCTGGTGGTCTAGCCAAGCTGATAGCATGAATGAATGTGCACTAACCAAGACAGCAGACTGACTCTGCATAGACGTGACAATAGTCGGGTTAACGAAATAGACAAAGAGCTGTTATTGGCCTGCACAGTCAGTGATCGATCAAGATTGCAACGACATGTGCTCTCTACCCTTGGTGGACAGCATTTGACTGGACAGCTTCATCATGGCTCTATCTAGTGTAGCATTCGAAAACTGGATTTTGCAACAGGCACTCTACTGTTGGGAAACTATAACAACGTCTAGTCTCTCAATAGAATACATGATGCTACGTCATTCCCTATACAAATCCTTGACTCAGTCTGTGAAACTAGCCTAGAAGGCCCGAAAGCTTCTCAAGGTCACATCACCCTATGAAGATCGGCTTGCCATTACTACATCCCCCGCATACTACGCCAAGTTTGACAAAGATCCGCACCAAGTTGGAAAAATATCAAGTTCCAGCTTGGTCAGGTTCTTTCTTTCTCTCGTTCTCACCTCAATTGAAGCATCCCATTGTCGAAAGGACGTGTCGAGAACGAAATGTTTTACAAGCATCTCCGACAAGCTATCAGCATCGCCATTGCTGCTCTAGCAATCTTGGAAAATGTTCACGCCGCGAATTGGAGAGAGTACGAGCCTCAGAATCGCACCTTGAGCTCGTGTCCGGACTACGTCGACTATTCACAGGAATCCCATGAGCCACTATCATCTGGCAAGCTCAAGCTGCCGTACATGAGACCAAGCGAAGAGTGCAGGACGTTCAAGAGCCCAGCCGTTGAGGTATGGTCTAACGTGTTGCTATTTCACCAGACTTCAAAGACTAATTCTACGATAAGAAAGTAATAAACGACATCAAAAACCGTGTCAAGGATCCAGATCTGGCGCGTCTGTTTGAAAACACGTTTCCATCCACGCTTGATACCACCGTCAAGTACTTTGACGCAGGCGAGAACCTAGCTTTCATCGTCACAGGTGTAAGTTCACATAGCGTCGAAAGTAGAAGATGGAAGCTGATTTAGATGGCCAAGGATATCACGTTTGTATAAGTCATCCTCTTCTGCGAGGGCAAACTAATGTGTTTCCAAGCGCGCAGTGGCTACGTGACACGGGCAACCAGTTTGCGCACTTGTACAAGCTACTTCCTCGAGACGAGAACTTGAAGAACCTCGTCAAGGCTATTATAAATACGGAGGCAAGGTACATTGCTGAGTACCCATACTGTGGTATGTACATGATATCAGCCCCGATTCAGGGCGTTGCATATTGACAAGAGGTTGAAGGTGCTTTCCAGCCACCACCAGAGAGTGGTTTAAGTCCAACTGTTAATGTATGCTTCTTTCTTCAAAGTTACGATCATATCGAGTACTGGACATCCTTCGCATTGAAGGCCCTCGTACTGACAATAGCTCTTACTTAGGATTATGCCCAGCTCGTCACCGTGAACCCGTGAGTTCGACCCAACTGCCCTTGCACGGAAGCTTTGTAGTACTCTGAGTCGTCAAGCTAACTCTTTACATTTAGCCCTGTCGACAACCAGACTGTATTCGAATGCAAGGTATGATAAACCCCTTCTTTAACCTATCAAGAGCTCTAACTTGCAATCTATCAGTATGAGCTTGACTCTCTCGCTGGATTCTTGAAGATTGTGCGCTCGTACTACAGCAATACCGGAGACGCATCCTTCATCAACGATAACTGTAAGGCAGATCAAATTATGCGAGCAAAAATCACATACATAGTACTGACAGTTTTCAAAAGTCAAAGGCGCCATGGCCCAGATTCTGCGCGTCATCGACGAGCAGTCTCAAAGTACTTGGGCTGATGACTGGACCTACATTAGCTACTACAACTGGACCGGACAGGCAGGCTCACTCTCACCACCGGTTCCGAACAGTGGCAATGGAGAGCCCAAGCTGGCCAACGGGCTCGTAGCTTGCAGTCATCGCCCTTCGGACGACCTCAGCGTTTTCAACTACATCACCCCCGACAATGCCATGATGTCTGTTGAGCTCGGCAATGTTGCAGACGTTCTGGACAAGGTGGGCAACCAGACGAAGCTCTCTCGCACACTGCGTCGCCATGCTCGGACCATAGGCCAAGCTGTCTGGGATCACACCCTCACCTCGAACGGTATCTTTGCCTACGAGACCAACGGCTACGGAGGTCAGTACATCATGGACGACGCGAATGTGCCCAGTCTCGTTTCCCTACCATACTTGGGATTCCTTGAGCGCAACCACCCGACTTATGACAAGACAAAGTCTGTGCTCTTCTCCCGCGCAAACCCATACTACGCCGGCAGCAAAGGGTTCCGTGGTATTGGCGGACCGCATGCCAACGCCACAAACCCATGGCCCATGGCACACATCTCGGGTATTTTTGGCACAGATGATGATGAAGAGATCAAGGAACGCCTCGGCCTGATTATGAACTACACCTCCGGGCTGGGTCTCATTCATGAGAGCGTCAATATCTACAACTCGTCTGTTTTTACCAGGCCGTGGTTTGCGTGGGCGAATAGTTACTTTGCTGAGATGGTGCTCGACTTGGCAGAGAGAAAGCCTGGTTTGATATTCAAAGATGACGAGCCATATCTGATTGATAACTGAGCGAAGCCAGTTCAACCAAATAATAACGTTGCTAGATATTTCTAAGCCAGCGGTACCAACACAACCAAACCAGATATCTTTCACTCTAGGCCTCCGATGAATTAATTATAGTGCTGTGAAAGCCTCGACATATGCTGGCTCAGACGCATACTTGATCTCGGCGCTCTCCCATGGCTTCACACTCTTACCCTCCTCATAGTCACCACCAGCTGGTCTCCACATCTGTCTGAAAGTCATAGTCCCCAATTCCTCTTTGACCTTGTTCCAATCTTCACCGGGGTTTTCTTTGCTCGGCTGTAGCGTATTGGTGTTGACGACAGCAAGGCCATGCTTCAAATAGACGGGCACGCCTTGTTCAGTCGAATCAAGCCAGAGTTCGACGCCCATTTCATCCGCCTTTTTCTTACTCCAGTCCATGATGACACTGGCTACGCCTTGGCGGCGGTGGTCAGGGTGTGTAAACAAAATATTGACGTCTGTAAAAAGGTCAATCTCTCAAAGCCTATAGAATAATGACTGATGGTCTGGTCAGGACTAACAAACTTGAGGCCTCGCTCCCATTCTTGCTCTTGGGGCGTCAAATTGCTCCAAAGCCTGCGAGATAAACTCTCGCCTTTCACCTTTGGGCTGCCAATACGCGTAGGAATGGTCGTCTTCTGTGTCGAAAGGGTTTGTGGCGTAAATCTTGCACAAGCAACCACCAACAATCTTGCCATGCTCGTTCACAACCTTTCCCCAGTAGCTCGTTGGGTCTTGAGTGTGCCATTTGAGCTGGAGTGCTATCGATTCTTTGAGCGAGTTCGCGTGAGCAGATGGTCCTTCACCCTGGAGAGGGCAGAACATGCGGAAGAAAGGCTGGAGGGGAGTTTCGAAGGAAGCCCATTGGCAAGCGATGAGTTCTTCGAAATCAGCGGCAGTGTCCACCTCGACCAATTTGAGAGCCATGGTGATGATGATATACTAGACTCAAGAGTCAACGTTTGTTGTATTGGATGGTGCCACGAACAAGTTTCGGTAGAGATCAGCGACAAACAGACACTGAGCTACTGCACGCTTGTGTCAGGTTGACCCCTGATATGCAAACGCACTCATCAGACCATACCATTTAGTTACACAAAAACCCACAGTCAACCAAGGAATTCGTAACGGCCTTGCTTTAGTTCGGAGCTGTCGGAAACTCCAGGCCAACTCTAGTATGCAATAAGCCATTCGACGGGGAGGCAGCCCTGGAAGCGAACCTGAAGTGAGTGCCGAGCTAAGAAGCAAGCATCAGACAGTCGTCGGCTGCGGTATTTCTCAAACGGAGGCTACATGGATTATCCACGCCACACCTGCGTCTCTCATGCACCAGAGGCTAGAGCTTAACTAGAAGCTCTATAGTCTCAGTCTACTTGAATCAGCCAATAGCACCTCTGACGGTAATTGGACGGTTTTCTCTAAGCCATGTCTTCGATCTTGGCTGACCAGGGCCGCAGACCGAGCCTCGGCCATGCTAACGTGCCATGGCTGTCTCGTCCTGCCCTTGCCGACCGCACGGGACGATCAACGGGGCTGCAGAGTGGCATGAAAAAGCTTGGCTTTGAGGCTCTCATAGCCCTCCCTACCAGTCGCATCAAAGCGGAAGCTGATCAAGGAGACCCGCGGGCTTGGACTAGCTGTTCTACTCGCACCAACCAAGATTGCAAACCGCCATCAACAACGGACAGGGCCCATTGGAGCAGGCGTTTTTTCTATTGCTCCGTTACTGAGTTACTGAGCCGCTGGGTTGCATATTCTCCCGCCGCAGTACGGAATGCTATACACAGGGGTATACCCTGCTCTGTCCCGTTCTTGGCTGTCAGTCCAGACACAACGGCTTCCTTTGACTTGCTTTTTTTTTATTTTTTTAGCAATCCTGGGCTCATAGTCAGCTCAGCTAAATACCTGCGACCATGGGGGTTAGTTCAAGCCATCAGTGACAAGACTGTCTCACGACCGAGGGATACGTAGCAGCAAGAGTCTACCAAGACAGCCACTCATGGCTTAAACATATTGGCCCTTGAATAACACTACGGCTCGTTTCAGAGTGATTCTTTACCTTATTCGGGGTTCAATACCGCTGCTATCACCTTTTCGGTTCCCGCCTTTATGCTCTGTGCCTGGTAGATTCTTCACGCCACGATGCAGGTTGAAGACCTTGATCTCCAAGGTCCGGGGGGTTGCACTCCGCAGCAGCTCCGAGTTACTGGGTTCGTTTGCGTCGTTTGTCTCGATTAGATTGCATGTGAAGTCTCTTATATCATCTGTGTTTCTGAAACTTTTGAAAGACCAGTGATCTTTTCCAAGTCCTTCCACTTCTTTGCCCTTGTCGACAAGATATGCCATTGTCGCCGCAGCGACTGCTGCATCACCGCCCAGGATGGATTCCTCTCAACGAATTGTAACCGACAGTAACAAGTCGCCACTTGTTCAAGTCTTGTCGTTAATGTTTCTCGTCATTGCGATTCTTGCGTGTCTTGTCCGGACAGGCACCAAGCTCTATATGATCAAAACCCTTCGGGTTGACGATGTTCTTACTATTGTCGCAACGGTAAGCAGAAACAGAAAGATTGAGATTCTCTCGCTGTAGCTATACCTATACTCATGCTGGCGCATCCACAGGTTCTTGCAGTTTGTCAGACGGTCACGCTCTTCAACGCCTGCGATCGCGGCCTCGGTCAACACTTTGAAGCTCTGAGCTCCCATGCCCAGGAGATATTCTTCAAGGTAGTAACCACGGCGATGGCCTTGACCATCACAAGAGCTAATACGTATTCTTCACAGAGCCAATACGCAGTCAACACGATGCTCATCGCTTCTCTCCTCTGTTGCAAACTGTCCGGCACAATGGGTCTTCGAATCATGGCCCCCAAGAGTCAGAAATGGATCATCATCATCTGCGAAGTCATCGTTGGCACCTGGGGTCTCACAGCACTCATTGTCAACTTCTTCCAGTGCCAACCACCAACGCCGTGGCTGTTTGCCGATGACACCAAGTGTATCGATCGAGCAGTCTTTTGGACGTATTACTCAGTCGCAAACATCATCACCGACATCATGATTGTTGTCATCATGTGCGAAAACGTGGTCAAGATCCAAACCTCCTGGGCAAAGAAGTTTCTCGTCATGAGCGTTTTTGGCAGTCGAATTTTGTATGTACAGCATCGTCCGCGTGCAAGGAAACAAGCTAACAGGTCTTGAAAGCGTTGCGCCGGCGATTGTCGCGCAGATCTTTTACTCAAACAAGGCCTTCGCTTCTGCCGATCACTCGTTTGCGATCTGGCCGGCTTCCGTCACGATCCAGCTAGTCCAGTGCCTCGCCATCCTTACCGTCTGTCTACCCAACTTCAAGCCCTTCCTGGACAGTCTTGAGTCTGGTCAGATCCGCGTCGACGATCTTCGGAGACAGGGCAAGTCGAGCAGCAACGGTTACCCAACAAACAGACCTGGCTACGCCGGCTACAAGAGGAGGAATGGCCACAGCAGCGCTGCGCACTCGAGGTCACGCCCGTTTACGTCCTCGAGGGATGCCAGCGCGTCTGGAACGCAGCGAAGCGAGATACACGAGATGCAAGACTTTTCCCAGCCAGAGGCGAAGAATAGAAGAGAGGAGAACTGGGACGGACAGAGTGGCTCAAGTCACTCAAGTCAAAAGATTCTCATTCATCAGACGTGGCAGGTAGACATCGAGAACATGCAGGATACAAGTGTCAGACAAGTTTGAAGCAAACAAGATGATAGACGTTACCAGGCGAGCGGCAGCCACTCTGAGAAAATAACCAAGACAGTGGTTTGACAAACGTGCATGCATTCTAGACCCGAGACCAGAAGCTCGGAGGGCAGAAAAGAAACATGGCCGCAGGGGTGAGTAACACCATTGCTAATAACCGGCCCAGTTTGAAGCGTCAATGGGGAGAGAGTTGGATATGATAGATCATCGCAGCACCCGGACAGATAGAGCAGGTCGACTGATAGGTGCGCAAAGTGAAACGTACCAAGTACGGTAGACTACACACCATCAAACCCTTGTCGAGATCAGGTACGCGGAAAGGGGGCAAGCTAACAATCTAAGCCGAAGCTGAGATCTTGCCATGATGTTCCCGCCTTCACTGCGGACGGATGATGCCCCCTGGTCCTCCCGACGGCAGCTTGACAAATCTGTGGTGTCTTCCGTGCCGCCAATCTACGTGGTTAATGCCACGAGCAAAGGCTTGAGAGCACCTCTACCGTGCTGAGCTATTCTTGGCCAAAACTAAGGAGAGTCTTCAGGGCCGTTTGGTGTGCGGGGAGGCTTTATTGAGAAAAAAGAAAAGAAAACAAGCCAACAAAATAGTCTCATGATTGCATCCACGTGTCAAAAGGTTTCTTGTCACACCCACAGGTTCGTTCAATATAGACTAAAGTAATGCAGTGCATGCATCGACAGGCACCCCGGAAAGCTCTAACAAAAAGCCCGGTAGGATTTAACCCCTGACCCTCGTTAGCAGCGGGGACGTGGGATCACTCTGCCGGATCAGCAGAATCTGTACTACAGAGGCGAGGAGAAGCGAGCTAGATAGAGACGGAGAGATGGTTCTGTTCTCGGTTGGCTCTCGGTGGCGTACAGATGGCTGTCTCACCAACACCAACTATTCGGTCACCAATGTTCGTCCAGGGGACTTGCTTTTCTCTTCTGCAATCCTTTCTACCCTTTTCTGCCCTCTCTCCCCCCCTCAATGCTTTCTTTTCCTCTCATTAAACAGATCATCACTTCTTTCCCGCTCTATTCCCAGATCGTTCAGCATGGGCAGCTTCGAGATGGGCAACAATGCCACCGTCAAGGCCACCAAGGAGATGAGCGTCTCGGCCAGAGGCGAGCCTGACTCTGGCCAAAGCTCGACGTCCGGTTATCATGATAAAGATCAATTGGAGCGGATGGGCAAGAAGCAGGTTCTTCGAGTACGGCACCTTCACTCCCGTCACCGTCGTCGCATCAGCTAACATGACTCTCCCACAGCGTAACTTTGGCTTCATGTCCATCCTCGGCTTCAGCTGCACCATCCTCATCACTTGGGAGGCTGTCACGGTTCTCTTCTCTCAGGGTCTCAACAATGGCGGTACCGCCGGTGTCATCTACAGCTTCCTCGTCGTCTGGATCGGAAACTTCAGCGTCTTCTCTACCATGTGCGAGCTGGTTTCAATGGCGCCGACCGCTGGGGGACAATACCACTGGTGAGCACCTCCATCGCAAGTTTAACCAGAGACTTGTGGGCTTGGCTGATCTTGTTCAGGGTTGCCATGATGGCGCCGCGATCGTGTTCCAAGTTCCTCAGCTACATCACAGGCATGCTCACGGTCGGCGGATGGCAAGGCTCTGTCGCATCCAGCGCTCTTCTCACCGGCAACATGATATTGGGATTGACCTCTCTGAACAGCGAAAGCTTTGTGCCTGAGCTGTGGCAGGGGACATTGCTTTTCTGGGCCATTTTCCTTTTTGCCGTCTTCATCAACACTCTTGTCAGTTCAGTGCTGCCCAAGTTCGAGGGTCTAATCTTGATCCTTCACATCCTTGGTTTCTTTGCTGTTCTCATTCCCCTTGTCACTCTTGGTCCCCATGGCGATCCCAAAGAGATCTTTTCCACCTTTGTCAACAATGGCGCCTGGTCAAGCCAGGGCGTGTCCTTCATGGTTGGTATGATGGGCAACGCGTTCGCCTTTGTCGGTACTGACGCTGCTTTCCACGCAAGTTCTCCTAGCCATCACTCAGATCGTTGACTGACAGTACTGCAGATGTCCGAGGAAACCGTCAACCCTTCGGTGATAGTCCCCACGTCCATCCTCCTCAGTCTGTGTATCAATGGCGCCTGCGGCTTCGCCATGGTCATCGCCATGGTCTTCTGCATGGGCAACTTGGACGATGCTATGGCTTCTGGTCCTGGCATGCTCGGCTTCCCTCACATGTACATCTTCAAGCAGGCGACAAACTCTACTGCTGGTGCAAGCGTCATGGCTGCTGTCATCATGGTTCTCGGAGGCTGTGCCACCGTTGGTATGCTTGCCTCGACCTCTCGTGTCTTTTGGTCCTTTGCTCGCGACCGCGGTCTTCCCGGCTGGCGCACGCTTTCCCAGGTCAATGACCGCACCACTGTTCTTGTCTGGGCTGTCCTATGCACCGCTATCATCTCCATCCTCTTGTCTCTCATAAACATTGGCTCTCCCGTGGCTTTCATGAACGTCACCTCCATCTCCATCTCTTGCCTCTACGCATCCTACCTTATCGCCGCCACCCTGCTTCTCTATCGCCGTACAACAAAGGGCTTCGTCCTTCCAGGCGCTGCCGAGCTTCCAGCCTTGGCCAACACCACCGGTGCTGAACTAGTCTGGGGACCCTTCCACCTCAAGGGTGCTTTTGGCATTGCAAACAACGTCTTCACCATCTGCTACCTGCTGGTTGTCAGTTTTTTCAGCTTCTTCCCTCCCATGGTCGATCCTACCGTGGATATGATGAACTACAGCTCGGTTGTGATGGGTGGCATTATTATTTTCAGTGTCATCTACTATTTTGTCTGGGCTAGCAAGGAGTACAACGGGCCTATTGTTGAATCTTGAATGAGAACGATTTGGTGGTAGATGAGATCAGCGGCAAATACTGTATTTATTTTCGAACGGCGCATTCTGCAGGCGTTATGTTATAGTAGAAACGTACTGACCACACGAGTCAGGTCTATCCTTCAGTCCTCAAATATCCATGTAACATGCTCCCAACCTCGTCTTCTCTTCATACTCATCCCGGGCTCTTCAGATCCCCAATCAGGTCGTCTTGCAGCTGCCCCGAAGCTAGGGTCAACTGATCTAGGAAGACGCAGACCTTCAACTTCAAAACTCAACGCTACAACACCAACAAAGCCCAGTATCTCTGCAAGAGCAAACTTCCGGCCAGGACACAAATGTCTACCACCTCCAAATGGGAGCATAGCGCCTCGTCTGTTCTTCTCTTCCTGGGGGGAGACGTGCAGCCATCGTTCCGGTTTAAAAGTCGCGGCGTCCTCGCCCCAGATTGTATTGACGAGTTGAGTCACCATAGGCGGCCACTGGACGTTGATACCCTTCTTTAACAAGTACTCGCGGCCATCAATATCTTGAATTTTGGTGTCTTTCATCACCCTTCTGTTACCAACATTGTGGAGGTAGAGTCTTAGAGTCTCTTGGTAGCAAGCGTTGAGAAAGGGGCAGTCCCTCTCAAGTTGTTTTATATCAAAAGTAGCCTTTCGACCCTCTAAAGTCTCCACGATGACTGTAATGGCGTCTATCTCGGCTTGTACACGAGATAGATACTCGGGCTCGGTCAAAATGTTCGTAAAGAGCCAAAACAGAGTGGGTATCGTGTTGGTGCTCCCTACCCATGGCAGCAAGAGTTCCATGTGAGAAAGATCCTCGTTGGTGAAACCCGCAGAACGAAGAAATGCCGCTCTCTTGCGAATTAAATCGGAAACTGATGGTCCTTGATCGTGTTTGGCTTCGTAGTAGGAAAGCAATAGTTTGTTCAGCTCTCCTCTCGCTTTGATAGATTCTCCAACGATGAGGTTGGGAGCCACATCCAGAGCAACCAACGTAGCGTTTTTATCATAAGTCCTACACGAGCTTAACACACAATAAAGTCCATATTGGGGTCCAAGTCTCGGAGGATACTTACCACAAAAGATGCGTATGCTCCATAGTTAGCGGGTTGTTGTCTCCGAATAAGGCTGTCGCAGTTGCGTCCGTCATTATGTTACGAAGCCAGATGAACACGTCAGGAACAGCCACTGCTGTCTTGTCTTGGATATCGTTGAGGTTGACCATGATCTTGGTGAGTGCCACAGCGTTTAGCCTGTGTAACGGGTCGCCAAGTAATGTAGAATGAATAATGTTTAATCCCATCTTCAAGTTTGATTCGTCATTGAGGAGGTCAACGGCACTCTTACTCACCGCCCACATGGCTTTCGTAAACTCAACAAGAAATGGATCAAAGGATATATCGTTGTTGCGCAAGGCTGACTGGATAAGATCAGGGGCGTTGATGATGTACAGCTTGCCGTTCAACATGGGCAGTGTGCAGATAGGCAATCTGCCATCATTGCTAATTTGATATAAGTAGTTACCCACACTTGTATTTCGTTTGCATCATTGACTAACAAGAGACGGACATAGAAGCTGGCCCCTTCTCGAATCATGGAGATGATGTGTCCTACCAAAGGAACTCGAGGCTTCAGCTGCGGTGGCTCAAGCTCATCGACAGTGGGTGATACGTAGCTACCCACCAAGAACACCAGGCCCGTCAGGAACAGTGCAAGTCCCGAGGCTGACAGAGACCAAGTGTCCAGAAGCATCGGAATTATTCGCTGGCGTCAATATCGGTAAAAAGGGAACACAGGTAAGTCGAATCGCCAAAAGAGCTGAGGCTGAGTGGAGAGTAGAGTTAAAGAGTCGGAGGTGATCAAGGAATGGGTGGAAAGGTGGCTGATATACGAGTCCGGCCTCACGTCAGCAGCACTTGAATCAATCGTTTCGTCTTCTCGAGAAGGGAACAAGAAGACGAAGCGTGGTCCGCAGGATCCGGTGTGTTGAGTTTGGGCCTAGTCTACAAGCCAAACTATCTTTCAAAGTAGCTCCACCAGCAAGGGTCAAGTCGAAAGGGCTGACTACGAGGCTTCGGGAATGCTGAAGAAATATCCTTGGATATGGAGATACGTTGATGTCAAGCTTGATGTCTATTGTACGATATGCTTAAAACAACGCCGGAGCCAAGTGTGTACCCTGCACGTAGACCAATTCCGCAGTTAAAGCGGATTAATATTGTTCAGGACTATCTAGACATCGGCTTGAGTTTGGTGGGAAGCTCTGGTGTCTGAGTGAGATAAGTCAACTGCGCGTGACTAGGCCTCCAGAGTTAGAGTCTATCACATATAAATTTCTTTGAGGCTGATGATGGTTTGGATTGCTCGGATTGGTATGCTCCATGAAGCCGATCAAGACTCTGTATTTACATCAACATTTTTCTAGTATTTTGTTCTTGACTTTGCTGTCAATCTGGTTATTTGGAGCGTAGCTGATGTGAGAAGCCTGAGAGAGGAGTAGAAACCACCGCGCCTTACGCATTCTGCACAAGGCTTCAACCCTTGACCCTACTCTAGATAAGTGGCAATAAGATGACCTCAGACAAAAATAGTACGGGGACGAAGTTATAGAGAGTCCATGTACAAATCTACGTACTACAATAAGTCACGAGGATATAGAAACTAAGGAAAGTTGAGAGCAGTAGTGATGACTAGCCACGTAAGACGAACAAGAATGTCAACTTCTCACATTCTCTTTACAGAGGGTATCTATTGCGGAGCATCTGTTTATCCCGGTATTCAATGCGCCGATATGTCAAATACGCTGGTGTAGACTCTTGGAACTTGCAGGGCGTGTCAACCCTGCGCTGGCATGGAGGAATGAACATACATACATTCTGAGTAACTTGCTGAACAAGCCGCAGCCGAACCCGGCGTACTGCTCCGGAAGCGCCCAAGCAGCATAGGGTTAATATTCAGCCGTGGGAAGAAGCTGCCCCAGTTCAACAAGTTCTCAGAACTGGAGTATACAAGCCCAGTGTTGTCTCAAACTGTTCAAGACAATTAATATACATTGCTCTCCGCCGAGCTGATGAACAGGGAAGCATCAACGCCACAGTGCCATTCACACTTGATTCTGCTATCACAGCCGAAGAAAGCCGCTTCTGCAAACCTGTGCAAAAGGCTCACCACAGCATCTTGCCCGAACTTGGTATAGAGCCAAAAGATGCCGTCTTTGTTGCCGGAGGCGTCGATGAAGCAACGGGCGTAGGTATGCAGGTTGTTTGACACACAAGATTGGGTTGAGTAAGACGGGCGATGCAGTCCTACTCAGGGAGAGCAAGACATTGGATGGTCATCTCGAACGATTGTTGAAAGCACATGATTCTTAGGGTACATTTTGAATCGGTGACTGTTTAAGCTAGGTACTTGGAGAGATCTTCTCTCTATGCAAGCAGATCCAAAAAAGGAGTCAGGGTTCTGCCAACTTCTTTTGCTTTACGCAAGCTCCCTCGACCAATACCACCATCACATCCAAAAGCCACATGTCTATCCATTACCGTACCTGTTTCTCTTGTCATGCCAATTCAGAGCTCTCCCCACATATTATCAAGGTTGAGTGATACGGAAGTCGGGGCTCTGAGACCTACAGTTTCCAGTGGCTAGCTGAACGTAAGACACGAAGTGAGGACTCGTACATAACGTTTTGAGTAAGACATGCGTTGCTTATGCAGAACCTTACACAGGCGGCTGACCGTCTCTCAACCCCGCAAACAAGTTCAAACGTATCCAGTCGATTCTGCTGTCGAGAATGACCTCCTCGTAGCTATCACAGACGGCCAGTTCCATGGTGGTGTCGGTCCAAAAGGATGTCTCTATTTACAACACTCGCAGGAGTAACCTCATTGCTCAATTGCCAACGCGGGTAGATTGTCCGAGATAGAGCTAGCTATGCAAGGAGGTATCCTCCACCAAATCTCCTGCGCTTTCTTCTGCAAAAGGCAACTCATTCGTCGCATCTTATCCATCAGGACCGGGCCGAAGCTGCGGCCCGCTCGCTGGCGTGGCGTCGCCGGTCTTCTCCTGGCCTGGAGACATGAGAGACATTGCTTTGCGATTTCGAGTTCACCGCTAGATGGTGTTGATCAAATTCCTGTACTCGTGTCCTGGATTGGAATTCGATCTGCCGGCACGGCTTGAGAAACTCGAGTAAATCCAATGGGGTAGCACCCGTGTGTTTCACTGCACCGAGCGGGGAGAGCAAGATGCTCTGGACAGCCCCTCAAGCTACGAAGCAATGCGATGACTGCCTTGTCAAACCGTGCCAGAGAGATAGACATGATAGGGTGAGCAGAGGTGCTACCCCGGCCTTGGACAGAGACCTCAACAGATATCCCCTCTCAGTCAGTTGCACCGAAGAGCAGGACCCCCATGGTCCAATGTTTGGAATCCATGTTACTCTGAGGATTTCAGATATATAAGGACCGTCTGTCCCCCGTCTCTCATCACTTCCATCAACAACTCAAATCATCTTCACTCATCAACTCTTTACCAACCACTTCACTCAGCAATCTACCAAAATGGGCGTTGGCACTCTCGACAATGGCGACTGGCTCCTCGTGGGCATGAGCATCTTCAGCAAGGACCGCTCTGTCGAGCTCCGCATGCAAGACGATGGCAAGCTCGCCATCTACTACAGCAACCGATGTGCCTGGCAGAGCACCGACCAGCAGAAGTGGGACGTCAAGGGTGCCATTATGCAGGGAGACGGCAACTTCTGCATCTAGTAAGTTTCTGTCTGCACTATATTCTTTCAGAATTGTAACTGACGATGCCTCAAGCGACAAGAACGGCAAGGCTACCTGGCACACCAACACTGCTAAGCCTTCTGGTGACGACGAGACCTTCGTCTCTGTCCAGGATGACGGAAATCTTGTTCTTTACAAGAATGGAGGTGCCACTCCTATCTGGTCTTCCAAGAGCAACAAGCCCTAATTGTGGCATCAAGGGGAATGGGATAAGCGCTGGTTAGGAGCTCACTGTGGTTTCTTGCAGCTTCGGTGTGTTCTGGCTAGCCTGTGGAGATTATCTCATGACACACCTACCGCTCTTGGGTAGCAATAAATTTTATTCGGGGAGAGCCTTTTGTTTTATTCTTATACTCTGTGATATATGTTCCAAAGTGACGCCACATCTGCTAACTAATACACCCACATATATAGCCCCTGAAGCAGAGCATATATATAGACACTACAGCAGTAGCCTCCTTTATTTAAATTATAAGATACCTAAAAGAGAGTAATGTATAGCATCACTGTATTTAAGAAAAACTTTGTATTTATATTTCACCAGATTAAATGTAAACACAGGAAGCGCTTTCAATATAAATTAAGCTCTTTTAACACACTCACACCACACTATCTAAGTATCAAGCATGAATTTTACCGCTTAAACTTTCATACCCAGTGTTAGTAAGATGATGTGCGATTTACATTAGACTTATCGATAGTATCTTACACAGCCTTGTTTATTCATAATACTTACTCATGCCCCGCTAGCACTTTCATAGGCTGTGCACCTTTCTTATCGCTAAACAACTCACTTCTTTAGAGCTGGGGTCTATGGAGTTACTCTGAAGCTAAACTTAAATTCTCATTCACTAATTGTGATCGACATTATGCGTATACCTATTCTGTACAGTAAGAAGTCTTGGCTCTAGTAGCAGAATTCTGCAGTGGAATAGTTCAGATTCCGGGTGAAACAAATTATGATGTTGTAGGATACTTCGCAGGGCCGGTTTCTGTTCTCCAGTATATATATACGCTGACATCCTATCGACTTTTGGTTGGAAGATCGTTTTTCACATATATTCTAAAGCAATACCTAACTTGGAATCCCTTTTTCGTAAAATCTCCTCTTCTATAACCTAATTGCGTCCGTAAGACAAGGAACCCGCGCAACCCGTTATTCAATGGTCTGATACCCCAGTTATTAGGCTTTCAATCTCGACTGCAATTCCGATAACGACAGGGAATACGTTCTGTATAAAGTCTGCGGGAAGTTTGTTCAGTAACCCAAGCCCTAAGCCCTCAACTCACGCTACACCTTATAAACACCTCTCGACCTTGCTCTCGCTATTTCAAGCCCAGTCTAACATGAAGATCACTACTCTCTCTATCCTCTTAGCCGGTGTTATTGGCGTTCAGGGCCAAGTAACAAAAACAACACCTGGAAATATTTGTAAGAACACTCGACTCCAGGTCGAGCCTTGGCACAACTGCAATCACGCCAATGGCGGTAAAGATCCATGGACAGATCACGACTGTGAACTCGCCTGCAGGGGGGCCGGGAGCCCAAGTGGCAGATACATACATGTCAGCAACTTGGGTGGAAGTAACACTTGTGAGATCCTGTGTTATTACCGCTAGGTATGTAAGATAATATCAAGTTTGAATGGCCTGCGCTGACGAAGCAGATGATCCAATCCTGTGAATCAGTCTTTGCTTGCCAATATATTCTCTAGGCTGGGTCTGTATAGAGGCCTATATTGTGGATGTTACTGTATGTCTCTTGGAAAAGCTAGGACCCTTCTTGAAGTTGATATCTGGGCTGTAAAAAAAAGATTCTCTAGGCAATAGTGATGATGGTAGTGGACCAGTAGATATATATAGATAGGACCATAAATAGATATTATATATATAATCCTTAACTAAAAAAAAGTCCTTTTTATATAAAGAAATAATTATTGTTTTTACTACCCAGGGGAGGTATACTGTATAGTATCTGTATATGCAAATAAACATCGGAGAATGCCTCTTGTGAATTCAAACTTATTCTTGAAACTTGTAGTTATTGGTTTTCTTTTTTCTTTTTCTTTTTCTTTTTTGAACTAATAGTTTCCAAAGCTGGCTGTGTAAACGAGTGACATGATATATAACGCAACAGGCCAGGGCAAAGACCCATACCAATCCCCATTCTCATGCAAATCTCGTAGCTTGGCGCCCCTTGGCAAAATCCTCATCATGAGACAACTCACGATCTTTATTAGCAGACCTGCTAACCGGCAAGCCGACCGCATTGGCATCGATATGACGACTGAAGCGATTGTAGGCAATAAAAGTATCCTTATCGCCAGCCACCACATTGGCAGGGGTGGCAGCCTGCATGGAAATGCGCCTCAGCTCAACAGCATCGTCCTTGATAGGCGCCTTGCCGGTGTAGTGATAAAAGACGTTGAGCGCAGGGATCGATAGACCGTGGACAATGATGGAGAACAGCACGAGCCAGTAAACTGTCGGCCCCATGGCTCGAACGAGGAGTCCAAGACCCAGAAGACGACCCCATGTGATGCCAGTGCCAGTAGTTCCGACGATGAACAGGCCTAGGGCTGTGGGAAAGAGGACATAAGACTCGTTATCGATCCACTTCCTGTATAGTGTTGGATTAGACAAAGGTGGAAAATGACAGACAGTGAATACTGTAGGTGTTGATGTGATGCTGCGGCGTTATAGAGGTCACTCACCATCTCAGAGCAAGGCGAACAGCTTTGCAAGATCCATACCCAACGACGGCACCGTAGGCGATGGACAAGACAATGGTATACAGCCACGTCTCAACGAACCATTCCGTGAGGGCCACTCCAACTCCACCACCCAGACGTCCAACTTGACCAGCACGAGCCATCAAAGCATGAGCAACGGAATGGCCAGCTTCACCTGCGGCTTCAGCCTTGGCAGCAGCACCAGCACCAGCACCAGGGATCTCCGCATGCTGAATCAGGTATGTAGCAAGCATCAAAAACGGGAATCCGAACCCGTCATTGGCGCTCGCTTCGGCAGAGATGATCTCGCGCAGGGGACGAGCGACATATTTATCGGCAAAGGGGCCTTTGGCGATGGCCTGTGACAGGATGGGATCGGTGCAGGTGACGCAGGAGCCGATGACGAGAGCGGCCAGGAGTGTCAACTTGGGAATCGTGAGCATGAACTCGACCAAGAAAAGACTGGGTGGGTGACATGGCTCAGTAGTGGAACGATACGCCCCTTTTTGTCTCGCCATCACGCACACGTCAAGTTGTGGATGGGATCAACAGGTTGCTTATTCTGTGACCCTTGAACTCTTGACTAAGCTACTCTATCCCTAATAGCCTTCCTGAAGAATCTTCCTGCGAATACCAGCATCGATCTCATAAGCCTCCTTATCAGTGCCAGGCGTTCCCAAATCATCTGGTGTGGCTGGAGTTCGCGTCTTCCACCATTCTTCCATCTTCTTCACCTGGGGCAAGCCTCTCACTTCACGCTGAGTAGGTACCTCGATGATGCCATGGATTGGCAAGGCCTTCTTGTCATCCGCGAGAGGCTGGATGGACTGCCAGTTCCAAAAGAAGTTGTTCGGATCCCAACGCGTCTTGATCTTTTGAAGCCGTGGATAGTTACGACCATAGTACGCCTCCTGCCAGTTGGGAACGGTGGCATCAATGTAGTTGATGTACGCAGCCTTTTGCTCAATTGCATAGGGCAAAAGTTCAGCCTTGCACTTGCTGATGAACTCGATAACCTTGTCCGCCTTGGAGTCGTCAGTCCACTGCATCTTGATGGTCGAGACGTAGTGACCCTTGCGCCAGTAGAAGGGCGTTTCCTCGGGGCCCTGCTTCTCGGTTGCGCCGCCAATGTGATCCCAGAGAATGTGGCACTTGGGGTCGTTCACCGCATTGGCGTCTGTGATCCCGACCACCTTGGTGGCTTCTTCTACAAGCTTGGCGATCTTGGTTGCAACTTCTGGTGTGATGGCACCCTCAGCAAAGATGAAGGATGCATGATGATGGTAGACTTGACTCATGGGGTCCCAACCCTCAGATTGGTGCACCCACTGTGTCCACTTCATCTCCTCCAGGCCATTCTTGGCAGGGTTGAATGCCAACAGCGGCTTGAGAGCCTCCTGTGCCTTTTCCATGCAGCCGTTGTAGATGACAGTCATGCCACCGGTGAGCTGCTTGTTCGTGGTGTGGGACCACAATGCATCGATGGTCAACTCGTCCGGACACTTGTTTGTGTTGAAGACATTCATCATCTTCTCAAAGTCATCCTTTTGCTGTGGCAGGTTCCACAGGAGTTGGCCGCAGACCACCTTGCCGTCGTCGTCTCTGAGCTTGTGCATCCTGCTGGTGAGGCTGACGGTGACGCCAAAGTTGCCGCCTCCACCGCCAGCCAAGGCCCAGAAGAGCTCACGTTTCTCCTCGTCCTTGTCCTCTTTGGAGCATGTAACAACTTTGCCATCCCAGGTGACGATGGTCATCTCGACTAGGTTGTCACAGCCCAGCCCGTAACTACGAGAGAAGGGACTGAGACCTGCTCCGAGAGTGAACCCGCTCACACCCACGGTAGGGCATTGGCCTCCGATGATGATGTTACGCTTGTCCTTGAGATACTTGTAGTACACGTCTTTCCAGACGAGCCCGGCATCCATGTCCACAAGCATCTTGTCATAGTCGATGTGGCAGGTGTTCATGAGACTGAGATCAAGAACAATACCACCTTGGTTAAGGCAGTACCCCATATAGGAATGGCCACCATTCTTGACGGTCAGACGGAGGCCGTTGGTGCGTGCAAAGGCAATGGTGGACTTGACATCATTGATGGACTTTGCACGGACTACCACTGCTGGAGTTGTGAAGCGGTAGTTGAGGTTGCCAATGAAGACTGGGATGTGTTTTAGTTATGGTTCTATATACTTGAGGAGATGAGTGTTTCGTCATGTCTGCTTACTGGCTTTCTCGTATTCAAGCGTTCCAGGTTCAAGCACCTGTTCCGTAGTGAGCGTATCCTTGAGGATATTGAAATCGGTCATTGTGAAGGTCTATTCCTCTTTCTACAGATGTGTTGATTGGACAATTGTCGAGGGGCACTTGATAAGAAGAACTCTGTCTGCCTTGACAGACTTTACTCAAACATGTACTTTTAACAAGGCCAATGCACGGGTATATATAATCTCTTCCTTTTTGTTCAGTAAGACTCAGAAATGCATACCTGGTACTATGAAAATTATATCCAGTTTGCCACGGCTCTCTCGTATTGGAGCGTGCTTTGCTGACTGGTCATATTTAAAAAGTGAGACGGCCGTCGTGGGTGGCTCTAGACCACTGCTCAGCAGCTCAGCCAGCCACATCCTCTCGTAACGGGTAGCAATATTGGGCGGGACAGCCCTTGACGGCAGCTAGTCTAGTCTTACTGATGTATACTACGTAGTAAGCGTGCGGGGAAGGCCTTGGATAGGCTTTTTGTTGATATCAATGACTTGGCTGTATTCCAAAAGCAATTGGGCCTACATCGATCTGCGGGCGATATTACACCTCCCTTGCAGATCAAATCAATAGATTTTCTCAGCTTCGGTCCACTAAGCGGCTTGTTGCGTCTTGGCTAATTTTAGACAAGGAGCACTAGTCGTTGATGGCCTCAATAGTATATGCTTGGGGGATCGTACAGGCTTGGAGCGCAACCATCGGCCGATGCTGTGCATCCGTATTTCCCTCAGAAACAATGCAGCTTCATGCGGTTTCCCATTCTACCATATGCAGTCATGCTCAGGGTCAATCTCAGAAGCGGTCGATGAATGATCAAGTCAACTACGATTAGTAGTTCTCTGTTGTATGCTTCCAGCTCACAACGGGCCTGAATCGCATCTACACTGCCGCTGGTATCCCTCCACGGCCGTTATAATATAGCTCCAAGCTCAACTTTCAAAGTTTTGGTTTCAGAATCGTAGTTGAGCTCAACAATTCTCTCGCAAGTTCCATCACTTCGCCTGCAACACCCCAAGACAACTCATATCCACGGCCTCCAGCTCCATAAGCATGGATAACCTCCTTGACTCCCCAAGTGGTATCTTTAGCCTCTATCTCAACTCTCATGCCACCTTCGCGAGCTGGCCTTCGCCCAACGACGTCTTTGATAACCTTCAATGACCCAGACACTTGTTCTTTACCACAAGCTTGAGGGATAATTGATTGAGCAGCTGTCAGAAGCCGATTTCGTGTTTCTAGAGACGGCTCAAGCTGCCAATTGCCCAGTTCCTTGGTGCCGCCGATAACAGTTCCTCCGTTGAAAGACCGTGGGATGATGAAGCTCCATGTGCCGTCTTTCTTTTGTGTTGTGATGGTTTTGTCCGCGGCGGCGAGGTTAGTCAAGACAGTCTGACCTGCTCACATTGTCAGCTATAGTCAGTATTGGAAATTCTGTGAGCAAATACCTCGAATAGGAAAACACTTTTCGTCCCCAAATCCCATTCCACTCGCATTTACTACAAGGCTAACATTAGGCGCTAGGATAAAAGCCTCCCATTCACTCTTGAGGTCCCGTTGTAACGTCTTTCCGCCGTTGACGATAAATTTGCGGAGCAGATTACCGCTGTACAATGGAGCGTTGATACAGTACGTCTCATATTCGAATCCAAGCTTCACGCCTTCGGGCAGCTCATTATCATGGTGCTTTCGATAATTGGGTAGTCCAGTCTCTTCTGTAAAGCTCTGTGCATCTTGCTTCAGGTACTCGGCGGGCGGGCTCTCTAGGTACTCAACACCTGGGAGGCGTCTGATTCCAACCCAAGGTTCACTCTGACGATGTCTTTCCAAATCTGCAACGGTTTGCTTCAGCCACTTGGCTTCACGACGGAGCTGGGGCGTCGAGGCGGGGATCGGCCGGACGTGGGCGCCGGCCCACATGGAGGCGTAGTCGGCCGAGTGAGTGGTTGGGGCTCCGGGGATCGAGGTTGGCCACTCTTTAGCTACGAGAAGAACCGATGTAGCTTGGGCTGAAGGCGACTCTGCGAGTAATTGCTGGATCTTGAGGGCGCTTGTCAAGCCGATGATTCCCGCACTAGGAATGTCAGCATCAGGCTCATGTCAGAGCAGAATAGCGCGTACCCAATAACCACGACCGTGGATTCGGCAGATTCAGATGAGCTAGGAGGTGCCATTTTTCGGTAAGAATGGAGAAGAAGTGTGTATCACAACTTTGTGAATAAAGTGTAGAGTGGTTGTCTTCTCCTTGTGAATTAGCGCTGTTGGAGGTAAGGATCTTGGCTATACAGGGATTGAGTAAAGAGCCAATTATGGATAAGCAGCACGCACATGGACTGCATCACTTCCGATATAGGAGCAAATTCAACATTGTTATCTACGGCTTACCACATTCTATCTCAAAACCAGGCGTGAGTCAATGGTCAAGATACAGATACAATCAGTCGTCAAGGTTGGAATTGTGTTGCTCCTCCAGGGTAGGAGAATAATGCAAAAACAGTGCAGAGAGAACAAGTGAACTCGGTCTTGGACGGTTTCATCACCTTGAGACTATGCAAAGCAGCTCCTAGTTTGTGTAGTGTTTGAGGTCTTGATGTTGGATGGGCTGGGTTGTTCATTGCTGTAGGAAGAGGGGCCGGGTCATCGGCGGTGGCCGATCCGGAGCGGAACGGAGTGGAGCGCACCGCACCTTAGGTAGCATGGCCGGTATGGAACGGGAGACGGCAACAATCTTGACAGCTCTGGCAGATTTCCTGAACATGCATGATTCTTTACGTGGACATGGTAAAGGTGAGGAATTGAAACGGTTGGATGCTCCCAATACGTAAGACAACCGTTAGACTAGAGGCTTCGATGGAGCCATGCTACTTTGCCAACGGTCATCACGAGTAAACACATCCCCCGCCCCTTGAACTGGTTTCTCAGTCTGTATGGAGAGGCTGTCAGGTTTTGTAAGCATCAGACTCTTTATTACTTTTCTTATTCAGAAAAGGGTAAAAGGCCCCAACTGGAACGTGTTGGTCAAGTCACAATGGATTCTCGAGTTCTAGAGTTCTCGACTAGCTTACAGAAGCATGACAGGGAGTAGAGTAGTGCATCAGCATGGCATGTTTTGGGAGGCAAAAGTTGAAACCGTAGAATAAGCAAACGTTGATTGGCTGAGAAGCCAATAGGTCTTCCCTTTGGCCAATCAGCATAAGGATAATTACCACTCTTCAGATTGGCGGTCTCGAAGCTTTGGTTGAAGTGGGCCAGATTCATGCTAAAGAGATCAAGTACAAATAGAACGAGCAGCCTCCTCCCAAGATTAACAATACCAACAAGCATCTGCAGATTCAATTCAGTTCGTAGTTATTCTAAACTCTCTCTCAAATCTATACATTCACGCCCACCCTTACAACACTCACAACTGTCAAAATGGTCGTCAACACTCCCGCTACCTGCTGCCGCTCTGGCGACAACGTCGAGTGTGCCTGTGGTATGTGGCATCCATCATCCCCAGATGCTCTCTACTACAAAGACGAGATCTAACAGTTTCTCCAGCTGCAAAGGCCACTTGCTCATGCGGCCAAAAGTCTGCTCTTCACTGCACATGCGCCAAGGCCCCGGCGGAGAACACAGTCACTGGCCCCCGATGCTCATGCCGTGCCCGTCCTGCCGGTGAATGCACCTGCGACCGAGCTTCCACCGAGAACGCGACAGTGAGCGGTTCAGCATGCGCATGCGGCTCTCGTCCTGCTGGTATGTAACACTGCGCGTTGGTCTGCAGCATGGGCTGTTGCTAACGGAACGCGTTGTAGGTGGCTGCACTTGCGAGAAGGCTTCTGACGGTGGCTTCAACCCTGCCAACGAGATCGACTTTACCACGCAAAAGTAAATATATATATACCCCTGGAGCGACAAGACAAGACTGGCATAACTGTATATTTGAAATGGCGTTGGGTTATGGATACGGCGGCGAGGCAATCGATACCTTGGGATACCGAAAATGAAAGAATTCATGATACGATAAAAGCAGGCAATGGGACCACGCAAGCTGTTAGCGTTGCGACGAACAAAGGTTGACCGTTTCACGCACAGCTAGTACTTTTTGCAAGCCCGGTGATAGTAAGGTGAAGCAAGGTGAGGCTAATAACGCGACCAGCTATGCGCTATTCGCAGTCCTGTAGTAAATTGTAGCATCGCATGCAAACAGATGTACAGTCTGTGCTTCCCGTCAGAGCAGAAATGTAACCTTCACTCCGCAAACAAACGTGTCCAAGCTGTGAATCGCTTCGCATGAACGATAAGCTTCGATTCACCGCTTTTGAAGCTCACCAGCTCACCCGAGTAAAGTACGCTAAAGGGTTTCTGCCGGACAAAACCTACCCGATCGGCTCAAGCTATCGGGCGGTGAAGCCAAATACAGGCATCATCCCCTGTCAGCCCAGCTTGACCCAGAAATTAGGTCAGATCACCTCCGAGAAAAAAATCCACCTGCGCAACTTTGCTCATCTTGTTTGACTTTGTCGCGCGACAACAGCTGTTCTTTAGAACATCCCCGTCATCATATCATCGCACACTCATCACCATCAAAGAATCCTTTCTTCAACCTTGAACAAACAAGGGAAACTCGTTGCTGCTGAGCAAAACAAAGAAGACCTCTCCTTTTAAACCCGTCATCGCGCGTCACACACAAACACAAATCATCACAACACATCTACCGCGATGGCGCCACGAGCCAAAGCAGCATCCGTCACCAAGACGGCTACGACCAAGAAGTCGACAACGACTGCTGCCGCTGCTAAAAAGGACACAAAACCCACAAGAGCCGCTGCTGCTGCTGCCGCCACAAAGAAGGCTGAGCCTGCTGCCAACGGCGCCGCCAAGAAGCGCAAGGCCCGCGATGAAGAGCCTGAAACCGAGCCCGAGGACGATGGTCCCAAGACCAAGAAGTCAAAGACCACAGAACGCGTCGTCAAGCCCGCTACGAAGCCTTCGGCCAAGTCCAAGACTGCCGCGAAGCCCGCTACTGCTACCAAGGCCAAGACCACAAAGAGAGCCAAGACGGACGAGTCTGAAGAGGAGAAACCTGCAGCCAAAAAGGCTGGTCGCCCTGTTGTCAAGAAGGTCGAGCCCAAGAAGAAGTCCGAGATTGGCAAGAAGATCAACGACGCGCCCACTCAGATCCTCGATGTCTACGTTTTCGGCGAGGGCTCTTCTGGCGAGCTTGGTCTCGGCAGCAAGCGCGCCAACAATAAGAAGCCCATCGATGTTAAGCGTCCCCGACTTAATGATAACCTCTCCGCCGCCAATGTCGGCGTTGTTCAGATCTCTTGCGGTGGCATGCACGCTGTCGCCTTGACCCGCGATAACAAGATCTTGACATGGGGCGTCAATGACCAGGGCGCTCTTGGCAGATACACCACTTGGGAGGGCGGCCTGCGCGACATGGACAAGGAGGAGGATTCCGAATCGGAGGATGAGGACGACACTGGCATCAACCCCAAGGAGAGCACCCCGACACCTGTATCCGAGGAGCACTTTGCTCCTGGCACAAAGTTTGTCCAGGTTGTCGCTAGCGACAGTGCCAGCTTCACTCTCACCGAGGATGGTCGTGTCTACGGTTGGGGAACTTTCCGATCCAGCGATGGCATCCTCGGCTTCTCTGAGCATGTAAAGGTTCAGACCACTCCCGTCCTTATCCGCGATCTCCTCAACATCAAGGCCCTCGCCGCTGGATCCAACCACATTCTGGCCCTCGACCACAAGGGCAACGTTGTAGCTTGGGGCTGCGGTCAGCAGAATCAGCTCGGCCGACGAATCATCGAGCGCAACAAGATGTCCTCCCTTATTCCCCAGGGAGTTGGCCTGCCCCGGGGCAAGATTGCCAAGATTGCCTGCGGTTCCTATCACAGCTTTGCCATTGACAAGGATGGCCATGTCTACGGCTGGGGTCTGAACAACTTTGGCGAGATCGGTGTTGAGCAAAATGCCGGCGAGGATGACGCTGTTATTCTTCGACCTGCCAAGCTCAC
The DNA here is from genome assembly GCA_013266265.1 of Fusarium sp. NRRL 66182. Lineage (NCBI taxonomy): Eukaryota > Fungi > Ascomycota > Sordariomycetes > Hypocreales > Nectriaceae > Fusarium > Fusarium sp. NRRL 66182. The sequence goes on from JABFAK010000526.1 coordinate 81,483, forward strand.
CACCCTCGAGGACTACAATATTACCGAAATTGACGGCGGCGAGCACCACTCCCTCGCCTGCTCTGACAAGGGTCATCTTTTGACCTGGGGTCGCGTCGATGGCTACCAGGTCGGTTTCGAGTTTGACAAGCTGTCCAAGGACAATGCCATCTTTGACGATCGTGGCAACGCCCGTATTCTCTTTAAGCCTACTGTTCAGTCTGGTAAGTTCCACCTACTACTCTTGACGTCTAGTACTGACATGTTGCAGATATCAAAGATATCGTCGCTGTTGCTGCCGGGACCGACAACAGCTTCGCCATTGCCTCGGATGGCAAGGTCTACTCTTGGGGTTTCTCCAGCAACTACCAGACCGGCCAAGGAACGATCGACGACATCCACACTCCCACCGTGATCGATAACACCGCCATTCGAGGCAAGAAGATCATTGGAGCAGGCGCCGGTGGTCAATACTCTGTCGTCTTTGGCGAGTCGGAAGATGTCGCGACGACGAATGGCGCCAAGCCCAATGGCGTTCACGCCGATGCTAACACGGACAAGGCCTAAACGAGGATATGAATGATACGCCAGATGTGCAATGGATTTGCAAATGGATTTGAACATGTCACATCAGCCCTACTTAATACCGCTACGGCCTGCTTTGGGCTGTAGCTCAAACACTTGTACTTCTTTCAACCGCGATTAGGGAATCGGAAGGGCGGATTTCTGCTGTGACGAAAAGGGGTTTGATGATTAGGAGAACGTATACTGTTTGTACTTTTGCACTGTGATATATATATAGATGGTTATGATGTCTTTGCATAGGTAGTTAAAAATTCCTTTTTTTTTGGCGAGTATCTTTTGAACGCCACCACTCCATTTCCTGCTCTTTGGTCTGTGATCCTTTTTTGAGTCATGACGTACAAAACTATTATTCTAGTATAGAGGGAACACGTCCCGTTCATGTAACTTGCGCTTCCCCATCTCGGTCGTATCCTATCTCGAAACGCCTTGCCCTGCCCCCTGGGTGCCCCTTGTTGTGTTCTCATCGCTTAGGACATAATCATATACTACATCATCGAGTGTCAATGGCGCGCGGGTGCGCCGTGAAACTCTTTCGTGCTATTCGGTTGTAGAGTTTGTCACGTTCAGGTCGTTCAGGTATTAAGCTTGGCCGCAGCGTTGGAGAATGATCCGCTTCCTCGGCTGCTGAAAATACCCATAATGCCGAAGCCGACGTAGAACAGTGCCAGAGGATACGCAACCAGTCCCCTCATGCGCTTCATCTGTCCCACTGCGCAAAACATGCCACTCGCGCTGTACGTGCACCAGAGGATCGCCGCCGTTGTAAGGACAATGCCCAATGGGGTATCCATTCGGAACACGATACCGAACAGGCTTGTCGCAACGAGCGGTAGAAGACAGTATCCCAACACGCTCGCACTTCGGGGGTATGTTAGCGTGGAGGAGAAGTGGCCTCCCTGCTGTGCCTCGTGCGGCGGTGGAGGCGCAGAGGGATCGCTGCTGTATTGCGGATAGTTGTTCACCTGCTGAGGATCGGCGTCCGAGGGCGACATGAGCGACAGGATGAGGTGTAGAGAGATGGAGCCGAGGGCGGCCAGGCCGTAGATATAGCCAAAGTGGACTTGGCCTGAGAAGAGGAGGATGAAGCCGAAGAGGAGGAAGAAGATGAGGGGGCCTGCGAGGTCGGAATCGTCCATGATGTGCGAGTCGATGCGACGGAAGGGATTCAGCACGGCGAGTGTCTGCAATTGGTCAGTCACCCATATACTAATGACAATACGCGCCAGACCAGGGAGGTTTACCTTTGCCTGAATATGTCCAAAGTTAACGCCCAACTCCTCCAGCAAAGGCGGCTCTCCATCGTATCCCTCTGACGAGAACGCAGCAACCCAACCCGTCCTCAGGCCACCCTGCTCTCCCATTCTTCCCGAGACGCCCTGCGCACCAAAGGCTGGGCCCCCAAAGCCCTGCGCTCCACCGGCACTGACTCCGTAGCCGCCCTGAGCGCCATAGCCTCCGTAGGCTGCCTGCTGTGGTGTCGCGCCGCCGGTGGGTGCATACTGCGAGGGGAAGAACTGGAGGTTTTGCGCGCCGCCAGCGGCGGGATATTGAGGCTGCTGGGAGGAGTAGTAGTTTGACATTGTGACGGGTGTCGTGTGAGGGGGAGGGAGGGAGAAGGGGTTGGCGTGGTGGTTGGCTTTTTGGAGGCGGTCTTGAGGACAGCTTGGAGGATGGAGTAGCTGATGAGAGCTTTGGCCTAATGGGTGAGGCTAGGTTGGTGTCGGTGTGGTTGTGGCTGTGCAATCCGCCGCCACATTAGCAGCGGAGGAATGAATCAATACAAAATACAGCGGATCTCTCCTCAACATTTGGCGCTAAGAGGTTCTTTTCAAAATATCTTATCTCTTAACACTTGTGGGTGGTGCCATGTATATTTAGATGCTGAGATTCACCTATTAACCCACTAACGCTGAAGCACGGACGGAAATATGCTCAAATATCTGGCAGTCCAAGAATTTGATCGCTCGTGACAAGCCGCGGGTAAAAAAAAGGACATCAGTTATTCTTAGATTATTCTTAGATTTCAGTTGATAATAGTCTTGATTCACTGAAATTCGATACGCACTGTGATTATCCCCTCTACTTGCATGGTATCTGATAAATGCAACACCCTCATCCACCAAGCCACCTGGGGCGCACAGCCATTCGATTTGGCCAATCAGCTCTTGTGACAGATGGCCGGCACCACGTGATGAGATTTCTTGAAGTACCGACAAACATCTGTCTGGAATGAGACGGGATATAGACAGGTTTCGAGATCAGAGGCTAAGTAATAGGGTATATATACTGCAGATTGTGTTTTGTTCAAGTTCTATCATGAATATGTCGCTAGTTTGATTAAGAATAAAACCCCTTCCAAGTTGATTAGTGAGCTGCTCTGACTTACGGCGTTGTAATTATTATTCTCTACCTCGCTTCGAAAGTCGTGCAAATATTTTGTGATACCAAACCAGGCTACGCACCCTTTACTTGGACTTTGAAATTATTCCCACGACCTGCGCTGAGCTCCTGACTCTTCTGGCCTAGCCATGATAACTTCAAGCTCTTCGTAGAGCCTGCACTTGATTTCTTCAGTCGACAGTGATGTATTTCCCGAATAATTGTCGCCCAAGAAGACGTATACCAGGATTAGCCGTCATTAGAGCATAAAACTTACAGTAGACGCAAATGAATACTAATTTATCTTCATCCTACAATCACTCAGTTGCATTCAGTTTCCCAATTACAAAAAGCTAAGGAATCATAATCCTATCTCTCAACAGAATACATCCCAGGCAAGGTAGGGAAAACCGACAAACAAAGCAAAGACCTCCTCTGCTTAAAACATACACATCATAGTTTCGCCAGCAAGTATCAGAACTGATTAAGCGAACATGGCACTTTTTCTATTATCAAAGCTCCAGTTCTACGCTCATCTACCTTTGCAGGTAGACATCAGGTTTACGAGGGCAGTAGATTAGCTGCTGTAAGCTTTGAAATGATGGTTAAATCTAATGTACCTAGATCCCTGGCACTAATAATAGTCATTAGCAAATATTCAAATCTTATTACACCATTTACAATAAGTGCCGCCAGCTTCAATTCAAACCTCGTTGGTCGCTGCCATGTCGAGTTGACCTCTAGTACTACCGCCAACACCAGGCTTGCATGCAAAAGCAGTGCTCATCTAGAGGTGTTGACAAAGGTACAAAGCGGGTGAGGGCAAGACTAACGAGGCCATTAACGTTGTACGTGGTTGATAAAGCTGGTGTTTAGCGAGGAAATAGTTTCAAGGTGAGTAGCGAATTGTTATTGATGAGACGATAGGATGAGAGATTTCCATGAGCTAAGAGATAGTCGACTTTGAATGCATAGGATACTCATAACTGAAGGATCAGCCAGCAGTTTTCTAGATGTTTCAAGATAGACTAAACGGGTTTCCTGTAAAGGTCATAGTTTTAGAAGCGGACCGACCCAAACTTTATAAACACACCTCTTAGCACGGGGTATTGGTGAACAATGTGTAATTAGTCGGTATTAAGCGTCTCTTCCTGAAGATTCTCAAGAGGAGAGTATTCTGCAGCCAAAACGCAACATATAAATATTCATATCAGCATATGATAACCTTGAGAGAAATCCTTGACGATTGTTCTGTCAGCCACAACTCACCCCTTGATGAGTTGGAATCATATCATCGGGCGTTTGGAAACTCTGAAAAGTATTATGGTCCCCCATTCGCAAGTAGCTAAAGGGTACGATCCCCTGAACCAATCTGGGCTTCACTCGACGGCCGTTGGCAGTGAATTTGTGACTGCTTTCTTAGCTCTCTCCTCTGTTGACGACAAGCACACCTGCTGAATGAGCATTCTCAACAAGCTTTTTAAAAGACCCCGCCAGCTTATCGTAGTCCTTCAGCTTGTTTTCCATCCTCTGATTGACCGCTTCCGCCTCGGCTGGCCACTCGTTCTCTTTGCTTGGATCGATGGTTGCAGGTAAAAGGTCAGCCGCCTCGAACACTGCTTGCATAAGTTCTTCAAAGTCGCAAGCGCGTAGCTCGGCCTGGATAATGTGAATGAGACCCAGTTCACTCTCATCAATGATTTGAACGAGCTACCTGTGCTATTCTCGCGTAGTTGGCAGTATATCTCATTGCCTCAAAGGCGATTGTACCGTGCAGCGCGTTGTTGAAATCCTTTGCGACTGTGGTCTTGTTTGACTTTGCCATAGGTTCGGGATGGTAAGAGGTGAAGACAACTGAGCTTGCTTCTATGTAATCTCGGCAGACTGTGCTCGGCAAACGTATCTGTAAGATGAGTTGGTTGACGTTCCATTTCACGCAGTGAGGCTTAGGCTGCGAGGCTCTCCGCAAGGCACTAATTTCTTGACAAATCTGATATGTGCATAGTTATGGCAGCTAACGTTGTGTTTGTTGCAGGACTTCAATAAGTGCATTGGATCTTACCAGGACTCTAAAATGGAACTTGATCTTACACCAAGGGACTCTGGTTGTATAATGGCATTTAGCCAAGACAAGGTAAAAGCAAAACAGACAGGCTGAGCCTATTACTTGTCACCTCTTAATGAGAAGATCTGCCAGAGAATAGGCCTAGGAGTCCGTGACAGCCAGCCCAACACAGCGACCGCTGTTGGTGGGCTTTGTTAGGCTGACCATGAGAGTTGATTAACAGTGCCAAAGGCACGAAACTTGAGACATGCCAAGAATTAAGCAAGGCAATCGAGACTAGTCAGAGCCTGCTCTCTAACTTGGAGGAGCGCCTACAGCCTTCACGTAGAGGCAAACGTATGGGACGTATTGGCCTCAGAGCATTGAGATGGCCATTTCAAAGCAAACAAGTTGGGCACATCATTCACCAGCTTCTTCTTCAAAAGAGGAGGTGGCGGTCGCACGATAATTTTCTCTTTCTGTTGCAGATCTTGCTCCACGCATTAGATCTGCCGTTGAAAAGGATCCTTCGATTACGGCAATGGCAGCAGAAGAACAGTTTGACAAACGAATACTGCAACCACTTTTACAGCTAAAGACTACCGATAGTCAATTGCAAAAGGTTTTAGCATATCATACAAAGAGCCAAGAATCAAAGATGGATGCAACATACCTGCCACCACTTGAGTCTCTCCTTGCGTGAGCAACATAAAGTCCTTGAAGAGTTCCAGCGCGTTATCAGCACTATCGTTCTTCTTCAAGATGGCGTTATCAACCTTCATAACCAATTGGGGGGGGAAGGCAGACCAACAGATCGCTCTATTAGATATCTGACTGGATACGGAATCAGTCAAGACTGTGCTTGGCTGTTATGGAACAACATCAAAATCTTCTAGTTACCCCTAGCATTTCGTGCAGCGCATCATTACTCTGCTCAAATCTCTGGATCAACAATCATTATTGGGACAAGATCTGGAAGGGTCCTCTTCTTCAAGCTCGCTGCTGAGAGATTATTGGCATCAGATAGATAGTACAGAACGTTTGGAGAGTTGGGTATCTTCTTCATAGGTATCATTTGATTGCGTAACGTTAGAGTTGGCAGGACTATACAGACAAGCTGATGTATATACTGCTGAACCAGCATGCGTCTGCAGACGTTGAGTGTTCCCGTATACCCCTTACTGAACGAGCCTGAGCACTCCCATGCCAATGGTTGAAAATGGTATCAACGTGAAAATCATATACATAAGAAAAGAATAGAATCAAGCCATGACGTCCTTGGCCGCCACATTCTGCTCGGTCAAGGGTCAAGATTGCGAAAGTTTCTTTTCCTCATCCAAGCTTTCACTGCGCGTTGTATTTGCTCTGTGAAGCCGTAGGTAAGGGCGTTGACCAACCCGACGAACTGAGAGCAAGCTTGCAAAGAATTAAGCCACTGCGGCGAGGTACCGACCGACTCAGCTAAGCGGTTTGCCATGCCAGGAATCCACAGTATGATGTAGGCAATTGGATAGCCATTCAGAAGAAGCATCTTCCTCAGGTTGGGTGATGCTGGCTCGCGTCCGATGGGCTTTGAGACGCCCGAAGAGGATTGCGTACCATTATCTACCGGTTCCCTCGATGTAGTTTGGAAACCTGCAGAAGGGTCTTCTTCTTTTCCATGGCCTTCTACCATCAATGTCGGGTTTGTTGTCGACTTTGGCTGATCTTGTAGCTCATATGCGGAGGCAACAGTCGTAGTGACCAAGATGCCCTGCGTGTCGGACTGTCCCATGGCATCTGTCTGTGTTTCTGGGCGCGTCCCTGTTGCATATCGTCTCGAGGATGACAGTTCCAAGCGTATATTTCGGAATAGTCGTCGGAGCCTGACGTATATGAAGGTGTAGATGGCGATGGTTGCTACGAAAATGAGGATGCGCCAGCCGTGAGTGAGAGCGTATCGGAGGCCAAGATGCCGAGCTGTAATCCAACACCAGTTGCCGCTTACTGGGCCATACACATTCAGTCCCAGACCAAGAAAGCCTGCAGTAGGGCTGAGTTAGTGACCAACTAGAAAGGCCAGCATGCTACTCACTCGTGATTGTGCCAGGAACCCAAGGCACAAGACACACAAGCACAGTCATCCTCCGGGACGATTCATCGAGGTAGTGCGACCTTGTGACAGCCAGCAAGACAGAGATGGAAATGACCAGAATGTTGAAGTCGATCGCCTGCACCGAAAACTGGCCAACCCACGCGTTTGCAAGACATTGTCCGTCGGCGGGTACCTTTGGGTCCTTGTACCCGTCCTGAAGTACTAGGATGCCCGAGATGGTGTTATTCAAGCTATTGATAAAGTCTAGGGGCCAAGGAATCAGCTTGAACAAGAACAAGACTGGGTATCATGAGTACGCACCCGCAATGAGCAAGTTTATTATGAGTGCATGGCGAAAATGTCGACGTTTCGGCGGGACAAGGACGTGAAGACCAAGAGCACAGAAGCTAGCTATGCAAGAGAGAACAGATCCGGTCAGGTTAGGTACCGCGACAGAGAGTTTGGCGGGAATGTATGCCATCTTGTACCACCAGGCTCATGACAGACAGGTAATGCCAAGTTGAGACCCATATCTCAGGATCCGAAACCTCGGGTGGCCTGAGATGTAATAAAGAACTTGTTCTCGCATGCTGCCATCGGTCTATCCGGATGACGATTAGCAAGCTAACATTGATGCAGCAGGACCTAGGTCAACAGCAATCGTATAATACAACCTGATATTGAAACTCGGCATAGGATCCGTGGGGGAGGGCTGACCTGTCACAAGATTTCACACAATAGTTGAACTCTATTTCAGCATCTGTAACACGTTCCGGGCCACACAAGGGTAGACTACCCGTTGCCTATCTCCTTTTGAGTGAACTGGGCTATATATACTACTGCGTACATGGCTACATGCACTAGCCGACTGTTTCCAATGTGTGCTTTGACTGTTTGACATGTCAATAGAATGATTAGAATCAGGCTTGAGAGAGAATCTCGTACCATGGATGGCTGATGGATAGCACATGTATACCTAGCGTGTGAGCTTCTCGGGCCGCCCTACCGAGCGAAAGCAAGCCATCTTAGCCGAGTGTTTGTACAATCATAAGCTAACCAACGTTGGTTATCGACGCCATTCACTAGCTGCCAAGTTTAATTAGCTCCCCCCGCAAAAGCCACGCGAGGAACTTGTAAAGGGCGACGTTTAAGGCGTAGGGTTTAACTCTGATTGGCAGGGATCGTTCTAGCAGAACGAGATATCCAGGGGAACTAACTGTGTCTGTGGGAGGATCCGATACCTAAACCTTGTTTATGTAATTCCCCTCGTTTATCTGTTAAACCTGGCTAGAATCGTCGTAATTCGACCTCATTTGGGTATCGACCAGCTCCCTCTCGGACCAAAGAATTGTCCTTGCCCCGAGATGGCAGTTGCTTAATCGCCGGGCTGGCATGGGTCAAAATGCATTGATACGAGACTCACGACTCTTGTCACAGTTTCCTGAGCCTTGTCCTTCACTATCCAATCCCGATTACACGTGAAATTGTAAGCGAGTTTGGTTCCTGTAGAGAGTTGGAGACTCATGTCCCCTCCCTCCTCTTGGTGCTTTATGGCTCCCTCAAACTCGTATGTTTCCCCACAGCTGCGACGGTAAAAATATTCTGGTTTCAGATAGTAAACTGCACAATTATTCCATATGCAGAGTAGGATGTGTGCTACTATCTTTGCAGGCTTGGCCGGTTTCATATGTCGGTCATATGCTTGGACGTGGAGACACCAGCAAGGTCTTGTGCAGGGAAAAGATATAAGGATTAGGAAGGTTACATCAAGTCCATGATAGAAACCCTGCATCCATCTGTGAATTTAGAGTTTAGACATATCTTGCGTCGTCATCCTACAGTGATTACAGATCAATTGCATGTCCATGTATGACATAGCACGCACACCTTTATTCAGATTGGGTTTCAGTCGGGGAGATAGATGCAAGATAACCAAGATTTCCTTTCTGATTGGCGTTGGCCGAGTGCAACCATAGATGGAGGATCATAGCCCTAAGCTACCTGGCTTGGAGTTGGCAAAAAGATAAGATCCATCTTGATGGCCTTGGACCGATCACGCCAGGAGTTGAACCTGGAATCTCTAGAGGATTCAGAGGGTGTAAAACCGAAATCTAGCGCCTTAGTCATTAGGCCACGCGGCCGATAAGAAAAGGGCTGCTTATTGGGATTCTCGTCGATGGGCAGTGAGACGACCATGCGTTACTGCAACCTCCCCCAAGCAACACTCTAGCTAAAGCGTTACGAAGAACTCTTCATTAGTCTGAGTACTGACATTTCAAGCATGCCGTAATCAGATGCAGTGAGCCGCGAAAGAAATCATAGACTGGGAATGTGTCCCGTTGAGACAAGACGTCAGGTTTGGGACGCTACGCAGATGGATTCTGGTATTGAATTAATGAGGATACGTACTTGAGAGAAGTTAGTCCAAGTCTACCTCGAAGAGGCCCTCCGCGTCAACATGGATCATCTCACACCGACGTTGTACTAAACCCTTCCCATTGCTTTACCCTCCCCAAGTGTAGAGTGATGCACTTCTTCCACTGCAAGAGACGAGCCACTCGTGTTCTCAGCACCAGGATACTTTTCCGCAGTGTAGCGATCGAGCTAAAGCTGTTAGTCTTTTCCTTGACGACAGGGACGCGGAAGCTTACCCAGCGAGCGACAAAAAGCCAACCGACCAGAGCCACACAAATGCAAAGCATGGCTATATACCCGTTCCTCCAGTATGGGGCATCATCGGCTGGATACAAGACAATGCCCCAAAACGTCCATAGCAACCCATCGCTTGCTGCCATCGCCGCCAGGGTGACACTCCGTGCGGCATCATCCGCGGTTCTTGCCAGAATATTGCTCGACCAACCGTAGAGCAGTGGGCTGATGCCGTAGGACGAGGCCGAGAGGTACAGAGCCGTGAGATTGCCTGCTACTGACATCCCCGGCATCAAGAGTACAACGGTACAGGCAACTTGAACAGCGCAGAGTAAGAAGCCGATCGACATGCGTCGATTGTACCGATCCATGGCAAATGAGATGGCAAGCTCCGTCACTATTCCCACGGCGTGAGTAGGGATGGGCAGAGTGTTGACTTGGGACTGAGAAAAGCCATCCACGTCCTGCCGAAATTTCAGATAGAGGAGCATAAGGCCTTGAACAACGTAGGATTGCAGTGCGGACCCCAGTACGGAGAATGCACAGCAGACATAGCTAACGAGCTGCATCAGTATCACGTTGACGGTTGGTTTTCATGGGCCACGTACAGTAAGGGATGCCCAAGAACCCTCTTGGCAAGACTCCAAGCCTGTATGCTGTGGCCATCTTCGCTCTTTGGGGGCAGACGGTCGAGCGCAAGCTGACGCTCCTTTTGGCTCAGATAGGGTGCGTCAGTGTACTCTGGGACATCGGGGAAGTAAAAGAAGCCAAAGACGGCAATGGGTAGGGTAATGATACCGTCAATCAAAAACACCCACTGCCAGCCTTCGAGTCCGGCATGGCCATGCATTGACTCGTGAATAGCAGCCATCATGGCTCCAGCAAACATCTTGCCAACTTGACCTGCAACAGTGAACGCGGCAGTCCTCTTGGCAATCTCGTTGGACTTGCTGCCAAGTGTTAGTTTCAGATGGCGTAAACTGGGTTGGCCGAGACTTGCTACCAAGAGCCCATGATGTAGATGGATCCAGCGTAAGTACTGGCCTCGGCAAGACCCATGAGAAACCGAACAGCGCAGAGCTGAGAGTATGTCTTGCATGCTGCGCTCGCCATGGTGAGACCAGCCCAGGCGACCACCATGGACGATAGCCAGATTCGAGGTCGAATTTTGTGGATGATTATACTGCTCGGTATCTGGCCAACCAACATACTATATATGAGGGTCAGTCCATCTATCGCTAGATGAGCGTACATGGATTCGATTCGCCTACCCTGCCGAAGCCATGGAGAGAAGGACATTGTATTGGTTGCCACTCAGGTCGAGTGCCTCCTTGAGACCTGCTACCTATGGTTGGGAATGATATCAACAAAGCCGTGGCATACAAGGTCAAGTAGTCCAACTTACATATGCATTTGCGAAAGCTTGCCTGTCTATGTATGATTGGGCAATTAACTCTACCGTTCAAAGCCTGACTAGACTAGACAGGACCTACCAAGATGATTAAAGAAGAAGCTAAAGCAACAGAAAGTCTACCCTTGTCAGCTGGCAGGCCAAGTAATGCGCAAGAACATTGTCTTACAAGAATAAAGAAATCTGAAGAGGTTATCTAGTTAATTCTGTAAAAAATAAAAATAAAAAGGCCTGGGTAACGCACCAAGTTTTCGAATCAACCTCTTCTCCTCTTTGCTAGTATCACCCCAGAGATAGTCAACCACTGATATTCACTTCCGTCAGTTTGAGCGACCGACACAACGAGGCTGAAACGTACTCTTGTCCTCAACTCGGCCTTTTTCGAGTATTACTCAAAAGGTGTAAGAATCTATCATGTTGTGCGCTGAATTTTAGATAGGTAGCCTATGTTAATAATCGCGCTGGTTCTATTGGGCCACTCTTGACTGTCTATCAGGGTGCGTCATCGGCCCTTTTACTCTTTCAAGGGCATGCCAAGCTCCTTTTTTTCTACTTTAAAGAGCTAAATAATTACCTTTTTTTTTTTTTACTTTAACCATGTTCCGTGAAACTCGTAGTAAGCTTAATAAAACTGTCTCCAAGGCCGTGGAAATTAAGCCCAAAGAATCCATCCTCCTCTTCTACTGCCACCACTATCCGCCTTGTTAAATCTCTCTAATAATCATTAGCTATCATAAAACCCCTCAGATGAACTATTTACAAGACAAGGTAAGATATAACTTGAAACTTGGCAGTATAAAGGTTTCCATTTTATAGTAAGATAACTTGAACGAATATCTCAAAAAGGTACAAGGCTTCATCTTGCACATGCAGGGATATACTAAGAAAATGTCTCTGGGGAGAAAAGACCATGGGTAAAAGATTTGGGCAGGGAAAAGGACAGAAATGCACATAGGATTATTAACGCATCAATTTAGACTTTTAGTTATTCTTCTAATACTCATCTTCACAATGTCGGCTTACGTAATGCCCCTCTCACGTGAAGTCGCGTTCGCTCGCGGAAAACTCGTAGAAACCCATCACCAACCCAAAGCCCTCATCCATAACATCGATTGCCATGGGCGGAGGTCGAAAAGCCAGGCCCGCTTCCACCAAAACCCCATCCACGACTATCGTCATCGACAATGGCGCAGCCACCATAAAAGCCGGCCTCATACACGACGGCAAAGTCGACCAGCCTCGCATCATCCCAAACGTCATCGCCCGAGACAGAGCGCGTAGAGTCTACGTCGCTTCCGAGATGGAAAAGTGCCGCGACTTCGGAGAGATCCAATTCCGGAGACCCGTGGAGAAGGGATTTATCGTCAACTGGGAGGCGCAAAAGGAGATTTGGGATCGAGAGCTATTTGAGAATGCGGCATTCAAGTTTGATCCAGCCGAGTCGAGGTTGATCCTCGCTGAGCCACCGAATGGGCTGCCCATTCTGCAGACGAACTGTGATCAGATTGTGTTTGAAGAGTATGGGTTTACGAGCTATTACCGTGGAATAGGCAAGGTTGTCCAGTCCACGCGGAAATGCTTCCTGATTGCTGACCACACGTCCAGGGCCAACATTCAATGCCTACCACGACATTCAAAGCATTTTCCGAACCCCTCAAGAAAAGCCGACCGTCGCAAACACGCCCGCTGAAGCCGTCATGGTCATCGACTCTGGATACTCGCATACCACCGTCACTCCTCTCCTCTGCGGCCGACCCCTTCACTCGGCCGTCAAGCGACTAGACGTCGGCGGCAAGGTCCTAACCAACTACCTGACGCGCCTCATTTCTCTCCGACACTTTGATATGCGAAACGACACATGTATTGTCAACGAGATGAAAGAACTCGCTTGCTACGTCTCGGCCGACTTCAAGGCAGATGTAGAAAAGTCATGGAAAGGAACCAGAGGAGAGCGTCGACCAGACTATCTCTCTGGCGCCGGCATCGCCAAGGACTACATCTTACCCGACTTTCACAAACGACTCAACGGTACCTTGTGCGACTACGACCCCTCGCGACACTCCAAGGCGAGAAAGATGGCCAACCAGTCTGAAGAAGACGCCCTGACTCTGCGCAACGAAAGATTCGCCGTCCCCGAACTACTCTTCAATCCGTCCGATGCTGGAATTCGACAGCCCGGCCTCGCCAATTTGGTTCAGGAGTCGCTCAACGACCTTCCCATTGGTCTCTGGCCCAGCCTGCTCGCCAACATCATTGTTGTGGGTGGCAGCACACACTTTGACGGCTTCATCCAGAGGCTGCAGAAGGAGGTCGTGCAGCGAGTACCTGACGACTGCATAGTGAGGGTTGCAAGACCCGCGGATCCCATCACGAATACGTGGTACGGCGGTGCCAATCTGGCGAATCATCCGCATATTGAGAGATTAGCTGTGACCAAGGAGGAATATGATGAACATGGTGCTTCGTGGGTTGCGCGCAAGTTTACAGCTGGGCTGGGAACATGATTGAGACGTGAGTTTCCGATACAGCCCCTTCGTAGAGCATCACTTTTCATGCCCAGGCCTAGTTACCACAAGACTGGCGATTCATGTTGTGACGCGTGCCTACTCACTCTCCCCATTCTAGCCAGTTTCTACTACGTGGACGGCTCCAAGCACAAAACGAAGCTGCCCAACCGCAGCAAAGACAACAAGCATTTGCTAAACAGCACGGTATAGCCAGACCTTGGGCATAGTGGTTGTTATATTAGGCCTTGTGTATAACAAGAGCCGTTAATAAAAGGTCTAGTATGAGATGGAAGCCATTAGCTTTCGGTTCAAGATACATCACCCTCCTAAATTATCATCTTTAGCAACTGTCTCATTCATTATATACCCTAGTTATAATGCGCTTAGTTTCACACCTGAAATCCCACCTTGACCCCGGTTCTAAGCGCCTCTATTTTATCTGTTTATTACATGCAAACCGGTTATGACTCATGGTTCGCTATTGTTGACGGCGTTCCTCGTGGCATGCTCATGTGGCCTGCCTCGCTCCAACATCCTCTCCGTAGCCCTGCGTAAAGCCGAGCAAACAGTGAGAAAAGGTCTTGTTCAAGAACAACGAGGTTTTCATCAGCCATGAGCTGAAGAGACAACGTCAAAATCTGTAAACTTGTTAGCCTGGCGTTGGTTAGCCTAGCGCAAGCGCCATCACATTGCAGCCAGAGGCCACCATCACTGCAAACAAAAGTTAGTAGCCAAGTCGAGTGATAAATCGTCCAATTATAGGCCACTGGGCCGAGATCCTCATGAATGAAGATGCTGATGCATGCGGAGCAATTCGCCAGCCTTTGCGCCAGAAACAAGCCAGCCTCTATCCATGTCATCACGGCGTTACTATACACATGCAGAAATGGGAACAATAGAGCGCGAGAAGACCACAACGTCTTCCTTGCAACTCGCCGAGACCGTCCCTCTAGATATCCATGTTTCGTAACCGCAAAACTCCAACTTCAAACAACGTGTGGAAAATCGATGGGTATCAATATAGGTGATCGACTTGGCCAGCGGGTGGTCGATCAACAAGAGCAAGGTCCGATGTGCTTTTCGTGCACGTGGAGAAGATATTCTCGTTGCAGTCTGAAAGACGAGTAATCACCCTTGAGAATCACTTCAAGGATGTTGCCCTTGTTGGGACTCTGAGCGATTTCGGTCATCCTGTCACGCAGAGTTTTGAACGCGTCATGGAAACGGGCCAGGATAGCTGCAGTGTTGGATGATCCACCCGAAATGTCATTGCCCGGGTTGTTAGGGTCAATGATGGACAGGCGATCGTGGTTCTTGTACGAAAGGGTCCTGACATCAGACTACAGAGGTTAGCCAAGATCAGGTTCTTCCCGGATTGTGCCTCACCTTTCGAATGTACCCAGCCGGACTCGTTAAAGAGATGGCGTTTCTTTCGTAGCGAAAATCGCGACCGTAAAGATCGAAGAACTCAAGAAGCATCTCGCCGAGGTGGTGCTCAGGGACGAGACTGCGGCTCTGGACCTGCGGCATAAGCTGCAGCATACTGACGACCAAGCAAATAACTGAGAAGCCGCCGATCCCACCATTGACAGGCTCGTTGAGGCCACGCATGAGGAGAAAATGCTTGATGACGGTCACGAGAATAGGCATGGCCGGATATTGGGCCTTCCATTGTAGAAAAGTATCGATAGCGTTGACGCCACCCAGATTCTCAAACGATACATCCACCTTCAACCCGGTTTGCTTGTCAACGTACTTGACCAAGGGAACTCTGGCGTGGGCAATAACCTCGATGGAGTGCTGGTCAGCGACAAGTTGACTGGTGAGAAACTTTTGGAACTTGTAGAGCCAGCTCTTGGCTGACAGATATGTTGGAGGACCGCCTCGCATGTAGCTCGCTGAGCAGACGACCAAGTCCATATCAGCTGTTGGAAGGTAAAGGCCGGACATGAAGGAGCCGAATGGGTGAACTGTGGCGCTAGCAAAGTTCCTCCCATCACGTCGCATGGCCCTTCGGAGGTTTTCAACAAGATTGTCACGAATGCGCTGCTCGAAATCGCGAGGCTTGACGTATTCGTAAAAGTCGATGATCTCTTTGTGAAGTCTACGTAGGTCAGCTCGTGCTCTCCACGGGCGTAGAGGGGCCGATAGCAACAGGCAGCATGCGAAAGCTGGGGAGACGGCGCAAACTTACCGGAATGCCATATTGGTTGTGGCAGAGTGGTCAACAGTATCCCACGGGCATGGATCCTCGGTCGCCTTTGGTTGCCAACTGGGCAGAAGCATGCCCTTGACGGGCTTGGTGCTGACCTTTCTGAGCTGACCGTAATCCGGAGGCTTGATCTCGTCATTGGCGGTTCGTTTGCGCGAGCCGAGGGGATCGTTCTTGTTTTGTCTTGACGAGTCCAGCAAGGTCTCTTTGACAGGTCGCTGGGGCTTGTCGAGAGAGGGAGCGGGTCGATCGGCATCGGCCTTGGGCCCGGTGGGTGCGTCCGGAGGTGGTGGTGGAGGGGG